>JAVSBV010075688.1:0-10124 GCA_033117975.1 Parotocinclus spilosoma | reverse complement strand
AAAAAAAAAAATATATATTTATATATATATATATATATATATATATATATATATATATATATATATGAAAAACAAGTCTCAAATATCTGGGACATTTTGGTTGATCATGTCTAAAGTGTGTAAATCTTTGTGAGATTTAGCTATACAGCTGGTACACACATGAAGGGCTTTACTCAGCAGCTAGTCTGTGGTAATGTTCTTCACTAACAGTAAAACTGAGGATCCAGTCCAGTAAAAGTAATACAGCATGGGCTCTTGACTGGCCTGTGGTACTAAAAGTCCTGAGATAGTTACAGTCTGTACAGTATTAATGAATATAGTATGGTCAGGTTCTTACCGCTGAACATTGAGTCTGAGCTAAAACACTAATGTGTCCTGGGAGTATTATGAAAGCTGACTCTATGAAGATGCATATAGTATAGCGTGTCTGTTGGCATTTGTTTGATGTTAGCATTTATAACCTGCTAATAAATCCACCGGCAGCCTATCTTGATTGTGGGTAGAGATATGTTTTCAAAAGGCTCTCAAATGGCTTTCACTTCACACTAAAACGCATAAACTATAGGAGAAGTCAAGCTGGCAAATACAATTTATGCCAACCAATGTTATGTAGTGTAAGCCAGAAAGTTGAAAGAGCTGAGCCAAACCATGCCTATTGCAAAGAATTCCATGAATTACATGTGCACTTATAGGGACTGCCTATGAGTGTAGACATTTCACTTTCAGTTTATTTATTAGCATGCAACTAGAAAATACTGAAACCGTGAATGCAGTATTAAAAAATGGAACAAATAATAAACAGCTTATAAAGGTTACAGTGCCAAGAGTTTAGTGTGAAATCCCCTTACACTTGATCAGCAAGTGTAAAAGACAGCATCAGTTAGATTGCACCTTTTAGAGTGCAAAGTCACTCGCTCAGGAATGATCTTTTTGGAAGATGGCAGTAGGTGAAAAGTCTAACGTGCTTTAGCTCACAGGCATTGGAATGAAGTTTGAATGTTTTGGGTTCAGCCATCGACAATATGTTAAATGTGGTCATTACACCACGATTAACACAACAAATCTAATGGTTTTAAGACTTTTGCACAGTAGTGTATAGCAACACTGGACGTCCCAATGCTGTATGTTTGTCCCAAACACTGGATATTGATTCCAACATAAGCTAATTGTTTAACAGTTTCCAACACTGGACTCTTGTTTGAAGACCAGCTGTTCATTCCAGCATTGAATGTTTGTCTTTGTACAGAAGGCACAAACTTCGCACATTTGGTTTAACCCTAGATGCTTGCTCTGTGTGGCCCATGAGGTGCAGTGTTTGTAGACCCAGATTCAAGTCCTGGCATGGCTACTGTCTGCATGGAGTTTGCATGTTCTCCCATGTCTGTGTAAATATCCTCTGGGTACTCTGGTTTATCTTCAATTCAAAAAGCTATGGCTATAACCCAAATCAAATACCACTCTAATAAACATCACACCAAATTAATACTAGGGTCATTGGGACACTTTAGAGATGCCAGTTGACCTGCCTCGTGTATTTGAATTGTGGGAAGAAACCAAAGTTATGACTTCTTGGACTGGTTTATAAAGTAAAATCAGTCACTGGCTTATCAGTGGTGGCTTTGCATCTACATGATGGAGATGTGGACACACTGCTTTTAAAGATGTCTGAGACCTGCCAGTTTATTGTGTGGATGGAAAGACTCTATCTGAAAATGCTATTCAAGATCAATTATATTTTTCTTTCGGCCCCGGACTGTGGTGCACAACATGCCGCAGCTTGACATGGACTCTTGTTATGAAGGAGGATTAGAGGCTGGTTCCTTCCACTGATCCTACCACGAGTTTTCCTATGTTTCTGGCTGATTACAAATTATATCTGGACATACATTAGCTTGGATAAAATCTTATACTCGCAGATGTGCTGAGGATCGTAGTGATCGGACTGAAGTTCTGAGAGACGTGACCTTGGCCAGCAGACATTTTTACACCCTCTATATAGTCTAAAGTTTGTGTTTCAGCCTCCTTACTGGAATAAAGCCTGTCTCATAAAAGCAGGATTGAGGCTGATTTATGTGTAAAAGCTGTCAGTAAAAGCGCTCGGGGTCAAAAATAAATCCATGGTTGAGGCAGCTGATGTGTTGCTCTCAAACCGATCTGAAATCAGTTCCTAGGTTTTTGTAAGATTCTGGTCATGGATAGTGGGCTTCTATATTTCAGAAAGGTCTGCAGTGGAAGATTCTTAGTACAGTTATGATTATGAACCTTTGCTACAGGTAAAGGTAGTTAGGTGGTGCATTAATAGCATGGATGCATTAATGCATAGAGACCAGACATTAAGAAGTGAAGATCAAACCTGGGTCCCTGTGACTATCTGCACCAACACTAGCGCGATCTATTAACACTGGGTGTTGTATACTATATAATAAGTTAGTGTACCGGCTGGATCTCTACTAGCACCACTGGGTGTTTGTTTTATTGTAATGTAAACAAACAGTTGTCCAGATGTGTAAATGTGCTGTGTCTGCAGGGTGGATGGTTCTTAGGGGCAGGTCAACCTAATTTGTTTTTATAAATCTGTTCTTGGAAAGTTGTGGGTTTACCCTAAGACTGAGAATTTTGTTTAAACATGTTCCAATAAAATGATACATTTAAATTAATAAAAAAAAAGATTATGAAATGATTACTGTTGATTTATGATTGGTTTATTGATGAATTATGATTATGTGATTAATGATTAATTACTTAAAAAAAAAATATATATATTTTTTAAATGCAGGCAACTAATGAATATGTGAATATATTATGACACTTTATAGATTTAATATTTTATCTTTCCCAAATTTTCATAATAATTGTATCTTTTCTTTTCTCATTTTTTTTCCTCCACCATCAGAATTTGTATTTGACCTTTGCATTGCTGCAAGTTATGATAATCGCACATTATTGCAAAAATGTTCTTCTTTAAAGAAAATTAGCAAAACTTACAAAACAATTAAAAAATGATTATTTTGGATCTATATAACACATTATATTACATTCTGAATGTTATACTGTATGGGATTTATCTGTCCACTGTGTATCATGAGAAAAGGAGAGCCGGGTCTATGGTGTGTGTGCGCGTGCACTTGCGTGTTTGTGCGTGTGTGTAGGGAGGATAACGAGTGGTGTGAACCCTCAGCTCTGACAGATGCATGACAGTGATGAAGGTAAACGAGTGGAGCTGAATCTCCCTCAGGCCTGTGCTGATGCCCTCAGGTTCCCCTAATGAGACAACTGTGCTGCTTCTCCACAAAACACAAACACTAGGGGATTTGCTGGAGGAGGTATGATGTCATTCCTCCACAATGGTGCATGATGTTCTAATTAAATGTAAATATTTTAGCCCAACTGTACAGGATTTTTTTTCCTCAATGCTTCCTCAATCTATTTTATTTACTATGTCATATTCTTTGTTTATGTCATCTTTTATTGTTTTAGTCTTTCTTATGTGTACACATGCTCCCTCCCTCCCTCTTCTTTCACTATCATCATTATCATCATCATCAGTTTTCTTTTTTCATTTTTGTTTTGATTTCTTTTTTCAATTTCCTTTCTTACTTTCCAGCTTCTCAGAAGCTGCACTTCTGTTTTTAAAATGAACATTTTACTGTTAATATAGTTAGATATTTCCCTCTCCATCAGACCTTGCTGAGATATTCTTGACTCCATTAATCCATCACATTCACTGAGTGTTATTTTTTTTTCTATTTTTGCTTTTATTTTTTACTCCTTTTCTTTTATCTTATTTCTTGTTTTCTTGTTTGTTTAAATAATTTCTTCTTTTTCCATATATGCTTCCAGATGTCCTACCTTAGGACTTCTAAGTATTGCATTTTTCCTTCCCTCTTTCCTTTGATCCTTCTGTCTGACTCTCACTCCAGTCAGCCAGTGTTTAAATTGTTGAATCATTTGGTCATGACCATAGATGTTTTCAAGTCATTTAGTGGATTAGTGTTTCAATTGGTGACTAGTAATGACTAATATTCATTCCTCTTGCATTCAGTCAGCCAATGTTTGAATTTCTAAATTAAGTACTTATAACAGGTGCTTGAATTAGTGAATTGTTTGTTCAAGACTTAGATTTGCTTTAATAACTGATTTAAATCAGTGAATCTTTCTGTTAAGGTTTTCTCATTTCTCAAGTCTCTTTCAGATTTATTTGGTACACACTGAATATTTTCAGAATTGGAAATGGATGTGAAAAATTATGAATTTTTAGAATGCCATGTTTTATTCCAACCAATCTAGAACCAGACCTGAATAGCTGTTAAATAATGGAGATCAACTGAATAATCAAGTGAAACCCCTGTTTAGTTTGTGTGAAAACCTGCAGTTACATCACGCCTTTGTGAAAAGGTTCCTTGTCCCTGCTTTAATGCTTACTGAGTATCAACTGATCTCCCAGGTCTGGGATACGATATATGATATATGATATATGATATGATATAATATGATATGCACAAAGTCCTTAAACAGAAAGCGACAACTCTGTTTCAGAATTGTTTGTTAACAAACGTCCAGGTCCAATCCCATAACCTTTAAACATTCTCCATCTTGAGAAATTTCTAAATTAAGTAATTATAACAGGTGCTTGAATTAGTGAATCATTTGTTCAAGACTTAGATTTGCTTTAATATCTGATTTGAATCAGTGAATCTTTCTCTTAAGGTTTTCTGATTTCTCAAGTCTCTTTCAGATTGATTTACTACACAGGGAATATTTTCAGAATTGGAAGTGGATGTGAAAAATAATTAATGCTCAAGCATGGCCAAGCTATACATTTGGGCAAACCATGTAATTACATAAATTGAATGAATCCTAATAAAAATTTTACTGACCAGGCTAAAGCCGCCATTTCTTCTGTCCAGAATGTGTTCATGTATTGAGACCAGTGTTCCCTGGATTGTCTTTGTACCAGGTTTAAGCACGTATATCGGTTGACGCTGAACTTCATTATTTGGGCTCGTACCAGGCCTCAACCGGCCTTTCAGAAAAATGTTTTTATGAGTTCATCTCAATTCTTACACTTGAAACTATTAAACAAATTTGCTGACCTGTTAGAAACTTAAAAACATGCTAAGTGCAAACCTGTTGTGATTCTGACTGCTCTCTGAAGCGTGCTCACGGACTTGGCCTATCTGTTCAACACGTTTCATTAAAAGTCATAACTTTGCTCTGAGGCGACTGAGCAAACAGGAAAAAGGTAATGCACTTTCATTCATGTCTCCAGCCACCACACTTCCTGTATTTACATATAGATTGAGTATTTATCTACGAAGCGGCTGAGTTGTAGATTCGGTTGTAACTTCATTTTCCTCACTGGCGTGGATTTGTGTATTTTTAATGAATTGAATATGTGGAGCAGGAAATGTAATTATTTGAACACGATTTGGACAGGATTTCAAAAAGGCCGAGAAGGAAAGGGACGTGACTGTTCTGACTAAAAGAGCACATCCACAGTAAATGTACTATTTACAAAGGATACTTTTCCATGGAAAGGGCTTATTTTTAGTATAGACAAATGGCCAAAAATATGTAGACATGTCTTTTAGATTAATTAATTTCTTAAGATGAAACTTGCATCTAACAAAGCCAAAGTCTGTATTACTGTAGTGCTTTTGACAATGGAGTGTTGTCTCAATGCAGGCTTGCAATGTCCTAGGGCAACTGTGGAATGAAAAAACTCACTCAAAATATATACCATGACTTAAAAAGGGAACGAACCACCTTGGGTGGCTTATATGATACTAATTCTAGAATTGTATAGTTAATAGGATTGTAGTACTAGTAGTAGTTTAAATAAACAGAAGCTAAATAGATATTAACAGAAAGAGCACACTTAAACACATAATAATAAAAATAAATTACAATATGTAGACACATAAATTGGAGATACTGTAAAATGAAGTATAAGTATAAATATATAATATAAATATATAATATATAATATTAAATATAATTTTAAATATATAATATAAAAATATATAATATAAATATAAATAGTACAAATTAATAAAATCTATAAATAAATATATTAATGTAAAAGTATGCATGTCTGCATTATTTACTCCAGTACACAGAGTGACTGTGGAGGATGCCAGCCTAGGAGGATGGACCTATATAAATTTATATATGCTATATAAATGCATTTGACTTGACTTTAGGATATATTGTCCTTATTAGGAAAGTGTTGATCACATGACATTCTTAGTCAACGTGAGAATGAAGGAAATAATGGTGGAAGTAGTGGTGGAAGGGCTGTAACTGATGACGGAAGAACCACTTGAGTGGATCCAAAGTGAAGAAATAACTTGAGCTCCACTGGTAAGTAATGGCAGTCATAGAACATGGAACTCGAGTTATAATGACAAACGTTTAATTTTGACTTGTCATTTATTAATACAAATTGACAGAATGGATGCTGACAGAATGGAAACGGAATCAACACCACCATAAGCTTCTAAAAGTTACTTAGCCTTAGTTTTCTTAAGACTTTAATATGATCATAAATAATAATATATTTTACAAATCTTGTACTTTACAGAATCTATGATTAAATGTAATATTATTTATTAATAGTATTTTCCCTTTTTCTTTCTTTTATTCTTGTATTGAAAAAAATGAAAAATCCTAGTCTGATCTTCATCTCAATCTTGACCACTGCCTGGGCTTGATCTTGGGCTTGACTCTGACTTTGATGTTTCCTGGTCTTGTTCTTGACTACAACACTACTAATGAGTGTGAAACTACTCTGGATGGAATCTCAGGAGAAGGACTGGTTATAGGCAGATTCATAGATTGGACAGTGACCACCAGCAAATGTTCATCATAGTGCCTAGTGTCAGCTGGAGTGGTTTACTTACCACCACTGGACTCCCAAGTATTGAAGATGTGTTTTTGGGAGTGATTATGCAGGCTTCACCAAACATTATCTTTCCCTATTGAGTTCCAGTTTATTAATGAATTAACTTAATTGACTGGAATTTAGTGTAGTTGAGCACATGTCTAAGATCATCAATCATCAGACAGAGCTAGACTCTGGAGTCTGTCAGCTGAGTTTTAGTAGACAACAGAGAAAAAAGCTGCCATGGTATCCATTGGTGTGAAAGATGAATGGTTTTGCTCTGTTTTTGATAGTTTGCACCCCTTTGGTTGTGTGAAAGCAATTTTATTATTTTTTTAGAATGACAAGTTTCCTTCCAACCAATCTAGAACCAGACATTTACAGCATTTAGCAGACGCCCTTATCCAGAGCGACTTATAACTGATACAGTCTTACAATTCAAGCAATTGTAGGTTAAGGGCCTTGCTCAAGGACCCAACTGTGGCAGCTTGGCAGAGGCGGGATTTGAACCCTGGACCTTGTGGTACAGCGTCCAATTCCTTAACCACTAGGCCACCACAGACCTGAATAGCTGTTTAATAATGGAGATCAACTGAATAATCAAGTGAAACCCCTGTTTAGTTTGTGTGAAAACCTGCAGTTACATCACGCCTTTGTGAAAAGGTTCCTTGTCCCTGCTTTAATGCTTACTGAGTATCAACTGATCTCCCAGGTCTGGGATACGATTTGATATAGACCATGTCCTTAAACAGAAAGCGACAACTCTGTTTCACAATTTTGTTTGTTAACAAATGTCCAGGTCCAATCCCATAACCTTTAAACATTCTCCATCTTGAGGACATGTGGTAGGAGCTTCACAGATGCTCCCTACAGGCAGAATTGCAAGATGTTCTTAGCTTCTATTGTGTGTAATTAGTAGCTTATCAGTGACATCATGAACTGGTTGTGTAGCACCAAAGCTAAGAAAAACGCTTTAAATCGGACTCCCTTTATATCTTACATGACATCCAAAAATTGCTTGTGTTTGGTTTTCCCAAGTACTGCACATTGGATATCCAGGGTGTTGTTCTAAAATCTCTGAATCCATATCACCTCAAAAGAAGTTGTTAAAGCAGTTATTTCTCAATGATGGATGACAGAGTCTGCTTGTCTTCAGAAATGCGACTTTTGAATTGTGTTGCTTTTTGCTATTGGTAAGCTCTGGCATCTCAATGCTCATTGTTTTAGAAGACTTTGAGAAGAATTTGAAGAATGTCAAAGCTGATTGTTCCTTTATAGACAAGCTACTGTGATTAGAATATAAGAAGACAATACAATACAATTCCAATACAAGAACAAAAAAAATGTACCACAGAAGTGACCTGACCTCCAATCACCACTTGGACTGTCGTTAGTGCCACATGACTAAACATTATTATCAACAGTTTAAACTAAAACTTTTAAAAATGCATTTTCCCATGTAGGGGTCTGGAATAGGGAAGGCTGCACAAGGGATCATCTCCCTGCTGCTGCCATAGTGCCTCCTACTGACAAATGTTCTAGCATATATGGTAGATGTATACAGAAACCATAGCCTGCTGCTACTAATTTCTTATATATGCTGTACATGACAGCTGCCTGTTGAAGAAAAGAGTTAGGATGGAAAGATGATAAAGATGAAAGATCATACTTGGAGCAAATAAGGGGAAAAGCTATTTCAGATGTAAAGAACCTTTTGTAAATTACATATTACATTTTGTTGTGTTCTTCAACAGGGGTGGCCCTAGCTGTAACCACTGGAAAGTCATGGAATCTTGTTGGCATTCACTATTATTATTATTATTATTATTATTATTATTATTATTATTATTATTATTTATTTATTTATTTATTTATTTATTTATTTATTTTTTGCATAGGTTTTTAATCACTCAAGTTCATAACTGAGCCAGATCCAAGTGTAATCAGATTTGATCATCAAATAAAGTTGATATAATTCATTATTATTATTATTATCAAACCATTAAGCACCCATGGGTATTATAGTGCCATTTACTAATTTATAACAGAACATGGACTCTTACAGGTGGTTCTGTTCCATGGAATCTTCCTTTTGGGAGAGTCCTTAATGGTTTTATGTAGAAGGTGTAAGTAAGTTAATTATTGAGGGATCAAGTTGACATATTCTGCTCACATTAATTTGGGAAATATCCCCTATTTTTGTGGGCAGTGTAATTCTGTCTCATATTGTTAAGACCTCTGCTGGAACCCTTTTCCCTTAACCATCTGAAGTGTTACTTTGCATCATGGCGTTCTCACATGCATCACAAACAGCCGTGCTGTTCTCGTTCTTAGTAAACACGGCAGTGTTTTTATCTTGTACAGATTTATTACAGTAAGGTAACGCAGATCAGCTGTTCCTTTCTTTTTGAACTCTAGAGCATAAAACTTGGCCTTTTCTTTTTAATAACTGTTTACAAAGCAAGCTCATGGTGGGCTGAAGCACTGTTATGTTTGTGTGCACACAAAGCTGGAGTGTCACAGAAAATAAATCAGATGTAGCTTGTAGACACCTGGCACTGTGGGTGGTACAAACTGATGGTTACACTAAAAGGAAAATGTTGATGTAGATAGTTGTTTGTGTATTTAAAATGGTTTATGAACAGATAATAAATGTTGTAGATCTTTCATTTTGAAGTGATGGAGTGGCATAGCAGGCTGGCATATTGGGAATTTGTTTCATTTGTCTAAGTTGTTATTTGGGGTGGTAAGCTTAGTGCTGTGTTTCTTTCACACATTTACGGGATTTAGCAGACGCCCTTATCTAGAGCGACTTACAATGGTGGGTCAAGGACCGAACTGTGGTTGATTGGCAGAGGTTGGGATTTGAACCTTGGACCATTAGGTCCAGAGTCCAATATCTTAACCGCTAGACTACCACAGTCCTACACATTATATTCACATCATATGTAACTATTAACCAAATGAACTATTAACTATTTATATTTACTCTAGAAATTAACAATTTCAAATGTACCTGACAAAATAACCCAATCCATATGGTTCAGCCCATAAATTCTTATTCTTGTTGTTCTGTTGATCTCACAACCTCCTCACAGACACTTAACCAACTATTTAATTAAAATGTAAAATAATCTAGCGATATTTCAGTATAAAGTATAAATGGGCAAGTATGTGTTAAAAACAATAAATTGTTAGTTGTACATTCTGCAGCATTTTACTGAATATCAACATTGGCAGA
>JAVSBV010075677.1:0-10124 GCA_033117975.1 Parotocinclus spilosoma | reverse complement strand
TTTGGCTTTAGCGCGTTTGTTGAAAACATGAATATTACTGGTAATCCAGACGTAGCTACCGCTATACACGAATATTTAGAGTCAGGACGTTCATACGAGGCGATACTGGACATGCTCAGGACTAAGCATACTAACTGAAACGTCGTGCTTAGTCCTGAGCAAGTGGCTTCGTCCAATCAGCGACTTCCCAGGTTTTTCCACTGGGACCTACCTTTTCCAGTTTGTTAATGTCGTTGTGTTTTTGTAATTTGTAATTGTTCTTAGTTAATGTCGTTGTGGTTTGCACTTCACAGCCACCGTACAAGACCCTTACAAAATATAAAACAAGACAAAATTACACATAAAATTCAGAAGAGCGCATCAACAGAGAGAACAGGCTATCTTATTGCCCGTTATCATGTTGGACTTAAAATGGCGTTGATCGGCCTGATCGATCGGCCTGCCCCTCGTCTGAAGTCGTCTGGACGCGCTCGGCGTTCGGTCGGGCGGTGGAGACGGAGCGAGGGCAAATGCTGAGCGGGAAATTAAAGTAGGAAGGGAAATCGAATAACATGCACGTCTCTTTGTCTTAAGTTCTCAGGGTTATGACTTCAGACGGGGTTCTGGAGCAGCCTTGGACCATCTTGCTGGAGGAGCAAACACAAACAGGTCAGCTCTTTATTACACCGCCTGTTTGAACCCGATACGACTGATTTCGGTTCATGTTTAGAAGTTTTCACGCCAAGCCACTGTAGGTACGATATATAAAGTCTTTATATATTTATATATATATATATATATATATATATCCCCTCCCCCTATACCGAGTCCTAAATGCTCCACATCTGGTAGTGTTTTTGAGCAGTGAGGTATCCCGGCTGGAGAAATCTGATCCCCCCCCAGGCCAGGGTTTAATCCCAGCCCTGGAGCCTGGGTGACTGACAGAGGCTGTGTTTTCTCAAGTCGACCTCTGGAGCTGCTCTGTTTCCTTTATCCTGTCAATGGTCAGATCAGCGAAAAAGCCCCCACCCAACCCAACCCAACCCAACCCAACCCCCTCTCTCTATCCACCATCCATCTACTCACACTTCTCCTTCTACACCCCCGAAAAGTGGCCTCCGTCGGAACACTTTCTAAATAAAGACTCCTCAGGCGGCCGTTCAGGCCAGCAGCCGTAAGTACGGAGCACGGCGAAATTTTACATAACGCTCCTGTTTGGACTCCCAAACATCAAGTGCTGATTCAAAACTGGATTAACAAGCTCTAGTTGGCTAGCCGCAAACTGAGCCGCGATAAATATTGGGCCTGATAACGCAGTCCTGGCCCCAAACGCTGATGTAATCCCTGTACACCCATCGACTCGGGACATTAACCTCCACCCTAAACCCAATATTTGTATCTTTATATATAACCGTCAGCAGATGCTTAATGCCGGGATGCCGTGACGGCGACAACGTGCTAACAAGTTCATAACCGAAAATAGCCACGAGTGGCCGAGTCGACACATTGCGATCCAGAGGGTTTGGTGTACGTTACAGAGCGCTTACACGGAAAGATCTGCACAGAGGAGAAGAGCTGAAAGGCAAAAATGGGCATTCGTTACGTTAAGAAGAGATCTGTGCATTTATAATAGATGATGCATCTCATTTAGTGCATACAAAACATTTCTTCATTTCAATACCTGTAAAAGTGCTGCCATTGAAGTAGAAGTATGGTTTGTATATTGTATTTTACTCAAGTAGAAGTACAATACAAAAGGACATGCTATATATTTAAAGTTTAAACGCATACCTACGCCTTTCTCAAAGAAAAGTTCCCTTTCCTGCAGTGTTCATAAAGAAATTCGTTTTAGTCTTAGTCTTGTGATTAAAATGTCATTTAGTTTTAGTCATAATTTAGTTATAGGAATTGTTTTTAGTTTTAGTCGACTAATTATCATAAGAATATAGTCGACTAAAATATAAAGGGTGTAAAATTTTTAAAACACTTTTAAAAAACTTTTTCTTCAGCACCGTTAAATTCTTAAAGTCTTTATAAACACTCACGAAATTAAACATTTATTAACCAGTTATGGAATATTATTAATGTTTGAAATACCAATATCTTTTAACAAACATCTTTATTGACCTGACCTTGCATATTGAGCAGAACAATAAAATATTGATTATGATTAGGTTTGCTATGCCTGAGAAATAAATACATTGTTTATAATAAATTACATAAATTAAATAATACATTCTTTATCTGAGTACAGTAAAAGCAGCAGTGCCATTAGTGCAAAAATAATCACCAAACATAACAAAATAGGATTTATAACTTAATTTAGTATTAACAGGTTCATTATTTTATGACCTCAAAGGAGAAATGTGCCCATACGTCGGCTCTTCTTTATCTCCCTGCTGACTAGATCTAGATAACTTAAGTTAAATCAGGAATAACGACAGATCACAAAGCTAGTATGATCTTCCCAGGTTTAGACCTAATTTGTGCGTTTGATTGGATAGCTACCCGGCTTATCCCGCCTCTCCATACATGTCTAAGTAGTTCTGATTGGATGTTTTCCTAACTTGTTCAGTTCTGATTGGATGTCACCTATGCCGAACATTTTCGTCTCGTTTTTATTCGTTGACGAAAGTGTCAATTAAATTCGTCATAGTTTTAATCGTTGTAAGTCGTTTTTGTTTAGTTATCGTTTAGTTATTGTCATGAAGAAAAGGTTCGCTGGCTGCCGTTACTGCTGCACCACAAAACCTAATGTATCTGGCAAGGCAATGTGTGGGTTAATAACAACCCTATTACATACGTCCTGTAGAAGAGATTACAGAATTGTGCAAAAGTCTTAGCCCACCATTAAGTTACAGAAAGCACTGATTTACAAAGAAACCACTTTTTCAGGTGAGCACAGGGTAAAAAAGCTACGATACACTAAAGTTGACAAGGACTGGCATGAAGATAAGTGGAAAAGACGATTATGGAGTCAAATCTAATAGTGGCCTGAGACTTTTGGACAGTACTGTATATGTTAAGAGATGTACATTGAACATAAAAAGGCTTTGGGAATTATTTAGCCCGTTTTCTGATTTGGGACAGCAGGTGAGATGGAAGCTAACAAGCTTTTGAGGTTCCTTTATCAGTACGGCGGTGTTGTGCAGTTGTTCGCCATCCTTCATTAACGTTTAATGGAGCACTGCAAATCATTCCAGCACCAGCAGACTGTTCACAGCTGCAGCCTCACCACCACCGTCATTCCAACAACATCAAATAAATTGATTGCCGTGTTCATTTAAATGACAGTGAATCTTGTCCTAATTAGAAAAACGGAGGGATATGATTGTGTACTAAATGATCGTCTCCCTTGGCGAAAGCCGCGTTTGTGCGCCTTTGGTGGGTCTCGTCCCACGGCCCGCCGGGGCGACAAAGGGAACGGCACAGCGGAGCGGGACTGGATGAGATCCGGTGAGATTTCACCGAGACAGGAGGAGGAAGCGAAAATACACGAGTAGAAGAAGGGAGAAAGAGTCATTAGCTGCAGTAGCAGCAGAGGGAGGTGAGTCTTTGGCCCAGGAGAGGGCCTAATTAAAGAGAGGGATTCTGGGACGGACAGATCTTTTGCGTTTGCCTTTCGCTACGAACACTGTGTGTCACTCCTGACAGAAAAGAGAAAAGTCAGGAAAGTCAAGAAAAGTCATAGCTCTTGGAACTGGTGGAGAAAGTTTATTGCAAATCGGAAGCCAAATAAACGACAGCTTTGAGCTTCGAATAAAAACCGTGAACGTAACTGAGCCTGTGGGTGATGGAGGAGGGACAGAACACTGCCGGCTGTGTAAACAACATATCATCATGTTCAAGATTTTAAAAAGTACAAAGAAAGAAAGAAAACCACACGGGGAAAATGGACCAACAGAGAAACGCAGGTTTTATTGAGATTTTCGACTTGGTGTTCTAAGAACGTCGGCCGTCCCCAGTTACTGAGGTACTGACCACCCTAGAAAGGGACCACTTACTCCAACTAGTGTTTTAAATGCTACTTAGTCAACAAAACAGTCTTTCTCTATTTAGTGCATTACTAAAGAGGGAGTAGGGAGACTAAAGAGGGAGTAGGGAGACTAAAGAGGGAGTTGGGAGACTAAAAGGGGGGTAGGAAGAGTAAAAGGGAAGTAAGGAGACTACAGAGGGAGTAGGGAGATTAAAGGGGGAGTGAGTAAGGAGAGTACATAGGGAGTAGGGAGAATAAAGGGGGAGTAGGGAGACTAAAAGGGGAGTAAGGAGACTCTAGGGGGACTTGGGAGACTACAAAGGGAGTGAGGAGACTACAGATGGCGTAAGGAGACTACAGAGGGAGTAAGGAGACTACAGAGGGAGTAAGGAGACTACAGAGGGAGTAAGGAGACTACAGATGGAGTAAGGAGACTACAGAGGGAGTAAGGAGACTACAGAGGGAGTAAGGAGACTACAGAGGGAGTAATGTAACTGTTAAAACACAAAGCAGCAGCCCATGCAAACTTTCTTTAGCAAGGAAGAAGTTTTATAAGAAAAGTCGTACAAAATGTTTCTGCATGCTGTCATTTACAATTCTTAAGGAGAAAGAAAATCAGAATCAGCCGAACATACGTAAAAAAAGAAAAAAAAAGAAAAAAGAAAAATCACCCACAAAAATTCATGCATTTTTTACAAAGAACTCTCTGGTGCCAGGGCATCTAGACAATAACCAGAGAGGAGGTTTGCTCCTGCTCATCTACTGTGGTTCTTTAGTAGCTGAATTTATGTTGGACTCCTCCCTCCCTCTAGCGATCCATTCTCTCAGTGGTCGGACTCTTCTTCTAGTTTGCATCGTAATTTATGTAAATGAATTCCACAAATTTAAGGTAATTAAAGACACTGCAGGCTGACTGTCGCTACAAGCCCATGCATGGTCCTGATTATTCCAAGGACGCGTTACTTAAAATCAAGCCTGCACTCAGTTAATTATCACTTTAATAACATGTCACAAACCTAAACAGTCAGTGATATGAATGAGCTTCCAGAGCAAAAGGTTCTGAGGCATGCTGATGGATTTAAAGCGCCGTACGTCACTCGGTTATTAATATAGTAAAAACGGAATGAAAAACGTTTTGTACGTACGCCGCTGAGCTGGCGGCTTCGAATTATTACCAACGTGTTGCTCGAGCGTAATGGAAAATCAGTCCCGAGACAAACGTGATGTTCAAACTGATAAGGGGAAGATTGGAATACCGTGTGCAGCGGCATCGTCCCCTCACATGCCGACCCCTGAGCTCATTTACAAAATGTACAGGATTTAACAAACGTAATTTTTTACAATCACATCTCAGACTTCGGGACAAAAAAGAAACCGAAAAGCTTTCGCAGGTCACAGCCGACTGATTTTCGGCACGTTTCCGGAGGCTCGCCGTCTCAGCAAGTGGCAAATTTGGGGTAAAACGGTGCCGTCTTTGGGCTTGATTGCGGCTGCACCACGTCAGGTGTCCAGCTGGTTGATTAATAGAGACTACACGGTACTCAGCACACTAATCCCGCTAAAGTGGTGAGGTTTGTGCTTCTGGATTCAAACGAGCCTTCCTGTTATTGCATTTATCTGTTTGCCGTAATGGCGCCTGCTGAGGATTAGCTTCATCTCATCACAGTCCAGCCACTCCTTCTATTCCCAGATCCTTTTGCCAAAAACGCAAAGAGGGCTCGGCGCAGAAAACGAATCCCAGACTCAAGGCGAGCAGAACATGATGGGAAAATGCGAAATATACACGACGTGATTATTCACCTCAAAACCATACACACCCGACGGGACACAACGTTTTCCCAAGTTGCATCCATACACAAGTATATTTCAAGACTAGTCATATACACACACACACACACACACACACACACACACGCACACGCACAAGTCAATGACAATTTAGAGACACCAATTTACCTAATGCACATGTCTTTGGGCTGTGGGAGGAAACCGGAGTACCCGGAGTAAACCCACGCAGACACGGGGAGGACATGCAGACTCCACACAGAAAGGACCCAGGTCTCTCCACTCTGGGATTGAACCCGGGACCTTCTTGATGTGAGGCAGTGGTGCTACCCCACCGAGCCACCGTGCAAACGGAAAGTCTTAAAGCGATACAGACATCCTTTTGGTGCTCCCTGAAAACGTGTCCTGTGACTTTTGACCCTGTATTTACTTACATTTTTAAAAACCCTGTTACCAAATGGGGAAAAAAAAATCTGAGCAGATTTCATGCACCAGACCTTTTTTGGTCTCTCAGTCACCGGATCCTCCCGGTCCAATGGTACGCCAGATGTGGTGAACCACAGAGGCTCGAGCACTGAAACAAAACCAGTCTGCTCTGTAGGTGGGGACTTTCAGTTACGCACTTTACTCAAGACGGGACAGACCAGGAAGGTCTGGCATCTGAGAGGTCCAGAAAAGACCAGGTGCCTGATAAGGGTAAGGTCCGGACCAGAACACACTGAGGGTCTGGATGTGATTTCCTGGGTTCTTTCACAATCACAATCACACAGGAGGGAATCTGATACGTAAAAGATGTGTAAAATCACAAGGGTTCGCTTTCATTGTCCTCAGCGTGTGCTCATACACACACACACACACACACACACACACACAGTTCTGGTTCGCCGGAGCATGCTGTTCCCAAACAAGGAGCAGATTCAAATCTTTGCGAGTGACAAACAGTACAAGCTCACCTTCCCGAAGTCCCTCACGTCGAACAGGTCAAAGGGATCGAATAGCTCGCTGTTCCTCAGACTGAACTTGTCGTGGCACACCTTGAGGAACGTGCGGATGTTCTTCAGACACAGAAACTGGAAGAAAGGAGGAGGAACGGAAGACGTTAGCAAGGCATGTGCATGACTTCTAGGAGCTTTCGTCGTTCTTGCATTTAAAAGCTGTTACCACAAGCTCGAGGCTCTTATTTAGTCTGTAGTGAGGATTTCATTTCCTGCCGGTGACTTACGGTCCCCTGCTTTCCTGGTTCCTGTACGGGTGATAAAACGGTGCTAGATCTTACTCAGTGATGCCGTGCACGGCTGGGCGAAACACAAAGTCACAAAATCACCTGTAATACAATGAACCGCTCACAAAAATGAGGAATGTGTTCAAATGAATATGAAGAGAATCCAATAAGATCTGCTGGATAATCTGATCCTGTTTAGGCCCCATCACTGGCAGTGTGTTCTGGAACTCTTGGGTGACCATACACCCTACTGAACAGTCAACGTGGGGGCACCCTGGTCCAGTTTGACCTGATCCTGTTCACCTACACGAATATATTACCTACTTACTTGCTTGCTTTTCCGATGATCTTGTGCAATGAGAAAATCAAACACTTCTTGTTTAATCGTTTCATTCTCATTTTGTAATATCCTATCACTTTTGTGAGCATCTAAAATCTAAAAAATAACAATTAAAAGAGAGAATATTGATCTAATAATTAGTGGAGACATTTAAGCCCCACTCCCCACTGACCATAGGTGCTGAGTAGGGACTGTGGGGTGGCCTAGTGGTTCAGGTACTGGACTATGGACCAGAAGATCCAGAGTTCAAACCCCACCTCTGCCAAGCTGCCACAGTTGGGTCCCTGAGCAAGGCCCTTAACCCACCATTTCTTGGATTGTTAGACTGTATGAATTGTAAGTCGCTCTGGATAAGGGCGTCTCCTAAATGACATGAATGTAAATGTCCGTACACTTTTAAGAGCCATCTAGTTCACGTCTGCTCTGCCTTCATTCATATGTTGGCACATTTAGGAGACCACAAGTGGGCATTCGGACCTCCTGTTCAAATGCCACCTTCATTAAGTGATTCTTTAGGGTGCGGTCCCACGATTGTCTCTGCAGTCATTATTAAGGTTTGTGTACGCCTGGACGAATCCTGCCGTTAGACATGGAACGTGGAAGGCTTTTTCACCATGGAGCTGAGAGAGTGAAACCGCTGACCATTTTAGATAGAATGATTTTAGATCCATATCTGCACAATACACAGTGAAAATGTCATATTTGACCATTTGCATCATATTTTTGCAGCAGCGGCGTCGTCCGTTTGCAAAAACGCTCTCGGTGACATAGGGGGGCGAATCTCTCAGTGTCCGGCGATTCGATTTGATTCTGATTTTTGAGGTCACGATTCGATTCAGAAACGATTTTTCCATTCAAATGGTCTATAAATTTGGTTTAAACAATGTGATTGACAAGATGAAACGGCAATGTAAAGAAATAGAACATGTATTTAAAACAGTACTTTTAGGTTCCTTCCTGTATCAAATCTTTTTTGCATTATTTTATATTTAAACAACAAAATAGGATTGTGCATAAAATAAAATTACCAAATTAATTACCAGTATAAGGTTAGCTTAGCTGCCTGGCTTTTTTCTTAAATAAAAATCTATCAATGAACAAATGATTCAAAATATAGGAATACAAAAGTCTACCATAGTGCATTAGCCTTTAACCGAAACTAAAATACAGACTTTACAGTCATAGTTCGTTTATATTTTGCAAATCTTTAAAACTTAACCTTAAAAATAAAATACAGACTTCAGTCTTTTTAACCCTATTGCGCCAACAATTGTGCTCATGTTAAGCTCTCTCTTCCCCGGGACGTTGTAGAATCCAAAGGGTGCCCAAACACTGGCTTTTAACGACGACGGGACGGGGCGGGTCGAATCCCGTTCTCCCCTTGCTCCATGCTTCCTGCTCTACGCTAGCGGACTCCATTCAGAAAACGGGAGCTGGCTAACGAGCTAGCTGTACGGTGGCCGAGTGGATACGTAATGCGGTGTGCAGTACGCTCGGGAGTGGGAGCGGCAAAAAAATCAAACTTAAAGCCATTTTAAAATTTGGGGCATTTTAATCGATTCAGAATCGCCAGGACTAGGAATCGCGATCCTTTAAAGAATCGATTTTTTTCAGCAGCCCTACGGTGACACAAGAGTCGCACTGTTTCGCAAAAGTCCACAGGATGTTGAGAGATACAAATGATTCTGAGCTCTTACTGAGGAAGTTCACTGACCATGGAAACACACTCCCCAAAAAACAAAAGCATAACTCGGCGTTTCCTCGCGCAGGACGGCTTCGGAGCACGCGCAGATGAGCTGAAGCGAACCGGGACGTGTTACAAGAGCAGGGTTTTGGGTAAACCCCGAACGTTTGGGTGTGGTTACGGATGTGTGATGTGAAGACGACGTTGCCAGATGTGCGTCTCCTGCCAGACGCTCCTGCCAGCAAAAGCCAAACATTCTTAAGGGGAAGCGTAACGAAAACAAAGAAGGGAGAGGGAGCGAGGGAGACGCGGTTGAACACGGGAGAAGAGAAGACAGGTAACAAAGAGCCGTCATCATCTGCCTATCCCGAGGCTGTGTTACGTTCACACAAAGAACAATGCACTTGCTTTCTTCTCTGGAGGGGAGCCGTCCTCGCAGATCCCCCGCTTCACCGCTCGGAGGTTTTTGCGGGTTTTTGGCGCGTATCCTAATAACGAGCAGAAAAATGACAGGGAGGGATGTTACGTCTGAAAAAGGAGTAAAAAAGACGAAAGAAGAAGACGTCAGGGCTAGGGTGAGCTTTTGCCGCAGACCGTGCTGCTCCCAAAACAGACGTCTGAGTCAATAATGGTCTGTCGAGCAGCATGACGTCCCAACACAGGTATCCAGAAGAAGACCCTGGCAGACAGTGAGTCAGCAGGTGAGACAACGCATGTGGTAAAGAGACAAAGATCTCAGGAGTGAATCACTGAAAAGTTCCTGGGAACGGAGGGATGGTGATGGGGGCACCCACTGACCCTTAAATCCTAAACTGACACAAATGCAGGAAACATTACTTTGTGTAACGCAAACAGATACTTAACATTTACAGCGTAAATACAAGTTCATTTAAGCCCAGCATTTATTAATATATTATATTATTTTATAACCCTAATCCATTTATTATTATATATCAGTTCTCTAAAAACTCACTAAAGACTCACTGTATCAAACCACACACACACACACACACACACGCACACACACACACACACACACACACACACACACCCCCACCCCCACCACACACACACATACACATACACACACACACACCCCCACCCCCACCACACACACACGTACACACACACACATACA
>JAVSBV010075666.1:0-10125 GCA_033117975.1 Parotocinclus spilosoma | reverse complement strand
GCTGGGCTTTGTCCCGCCCATCGGACGCTCAGCGTCTCTGGGGGTCTATGGGGCAGTGGGCTGACCTCGGCTGGCCTAGACTCTCAGCTTCTGCATGCTAGATGATCTGTCTGAGACTGAATCCCTTTTTGATTGACAGCGAAATGAGCGAATTAGTGATCTTTTGTTGTAAAAATCCGTGGGAGCATTTAATTTGAATTTTTGACATTTTCATTTTGTTCTGAATTGAGAGGACACTAGTCAAGCCCTGGGAAAAGACGCCTTGTTGGTACGACAGGGTCACAGATCATTTTCTTGAAAAGGAACAGAGGGTAAAATTTACGTATAAATAAACCAATGTATTTTATGATGTAGGCCGAAATTGAGCTTCCCCTCCTTGAGAGACCAGCATCCGCCACTGCGTTAACCACGCCCTAACTGTGGTTTTACATAGTTGATACATAGCAGTTTATATACTTTGCACATAGTGTCGGATGTTTAACAGTAATATTGATTAAAACACAGAATGAAAAATATTACAACGCAGTAATACAGTCATTTTTCTCTTGTCAAGGCCAAAAATTTAAAGTCGAATCATACCAAATATATATAAATATATATTATATTATATATATTATATATATATATATTTTTTATAATTGTATTTCATTTTTAATTCTTCAGCCCTAAAGGGATGGACGTTAAGTGGCTCATATTTGTAGTTATTGATATACTTAAAGCAGCCTGATATGTTACTCATTATATTTTAGCACCTCATCATGTTGTATTTAAAGCAATTTAATGTTGTATTATAGTCTTTACACTTAAAGCATTTTATGTACCACACATATTGTATGTTTGGCTTAGCAAATTATGTGGTAAGCTTAATATAATGTTTAAAGTAGCTCAGTGTTACAGTGTTTGGGTATCAATAGACTAAATCCCAAAACATTTGTATTAGTATAGAATTTATTTAAATATTGTACATTTTTGTATAGTGCGATTTAAAGCACACAATCCTGTTATGTTACTAAATCTAATTAATGCTCAACAAAGAACACACCTTATTAAAAAGAGTATTGCTTTATAAGAGACCACTAAAGAAATGAGGGAAAAATATTATGCTTGGTCATTTTTTTATGAACGTAGTGATTCTAGACCATTCTAAACCATTTGACGGGGGTGTTATTAACCCAATCAATGCAACCAACTGTATTTAAAGAATAGGGTCTAGTGATATCTGATATTCACAACACATGATTGTGGAAGTGTGTCATAGCATGAACAACTGAGATTTCGGAGAACTTTGTGCGTAAAAAAGGAAAAAGGACTGGAAAAGGTTACAAAACCATCTTTGAAAAGTTTGGATTCCACCAATCTACACATTGTTTAAAAATGGAAGAAATTCAAGACCATTCTTACAGATGAAAGCAAATAAATGTTGTGCAGAATAGCCTCATGTCATCTGTGAAACATGGTGGTGGTTGTGTTATGATTTGTGCCTGTTTGGTGCATCTGGGCCAGGATAGTTTGATATGATTGATGGAGGGATTTTTATGATAGCAAATTCTAAAGGAGCATGCCAACTGAATCTCAAGAAAATAAGAGTCACTCAGCATAATAATGACCCTAACCACACAAGGCGTTAAAAGAATGGTTAAAGAAGAATAAAGATCCAGTTTTGGATGGCCAAGTCAAGTCAAAGTTCTGACAGATTCTAACAGAGATTCTAACAGAGGGTGAAGAACCTCCACGATGTTAAACCTGCCAAAGAACGAGCACTATAAAACACTTACTCACTAAATGCCCCAGGTACCTACCATATAAATGAAGACTCTCAATGTCAAACACATTAGTTAAAATATTTAACAAAGATAAAGCAAGAAAAGTAATACAATTTCTAACACTTACAGTAACCTAACACTTAACTAAGAGCCCATATTCAAGGATATGACAATAACAACCTACATGTACCATACCAACCAAAGTTCTGACCTCAATCCAATAAAAATTCTGTGGAAGATACAGAAGCAAGCAGTTCATGTGAGGGAACCCATTAACATCCCAAAGTTCTGTACAAAGGAATGAGCTCAAATTTCTCCAAGCCGATGTGCAGGACTGATCAAATGTTAATGAAAACATTTAATTACAGTTAT
Organism: Parotocinclus spilosoma; assembly: GCA_033117975.1. Classification (NCBI taxonomy): domain Eukaryota; kingdom Metazoa; phylum Chordata; class Actinopteri; order Siluriformes; family Loricariidae; genus Parotocinclus; species Parotocinclus spilosoma. Next base: position 7,990 of record JAVSBV010075666.1, on the reverse strand, counting down.
TGCTGCACAAGTTGGTCACATATGATACAGCAGAGGTTCACATATTTTTGCCACTCACAAATGTCAATATTGGATCATTTTACTCAACGAATATATGACCAAGTGTAAAACTTTTAGTTTAATTTAGTACTCTTTATTTACATTTAGGACAACATTATGTTGCAGTCTGATGTTGTCCATATTTATGCAGGAATATAAGGGAAAAAGAAGGGTTCATAAATGTTCGAGAACCACTGTAGATGCAGCAGACATAATTACACTGTACTGTGTAAGTATTAGCTACACTAACCTGCACCACATAATAGTCCAAAAAAGTATCCATAATTGTATAGTAATTTAAAACAATGTTTTTTTCTAATCTGCACCCCTATCCGGCTCCAGCAGCATTCATGCTTCTTTAAGCTAGATTTTGGAACATGACTGTTCGACACTGGCATTCCAGTTCATCTGATTGAATTGGCCAAGTTTTCTGAACCTTTCCTTTATGCACTTTTAATGCACTGCAGCACAGAACGAGATCACCAATTAGAAGAGATAGCTCCATACTTTCCGCCTTATAGTGCTTATAATTTTAATAGTATACCCTTATGATTATATGTTTTTAAAAAACTGAATTTGTATATTTAAAGCAGTTTAATATGCTATGATAAGCTTGATGTTATGTTATGTCTAAATAAACTTTGGCTGCCATATGTACAGCAGTAAATGTATTTTACGTTTAAAGCAGCTTATTGTTACTAAACAATCTCTTAAATTTAAGGTAGATTAAAGTGTTGAATTCATTTGGAAACATAGAAATATAATGCAATACTTCAATTCAGTTCAATTCAATTCAATTTAATTTAATTTAATTCAAATTGATTTATATAGCACTTTTTACAGTGACTTATTGTCTCAAAGCAGCTCTACAATCTTATATTATCATAAAAGGCCAATCCCAAATTGAGCAAGCCTAAGGGCGACATAAGAAAGGAAAAACTCCCTGAAAGTAGAAGAAAGAAACCTTGGGAGGACCAAAACTCAAAATGGGACCCATCCTCCATGGGTGGCCTATATGTTAATTAAGTAAATACTTAAAACTATATTAAAACTTGGTGGGAGGCTCTTGGAGGCACATCGTCTCCCAATGACTAAATGATGGAGGGAGTTACTGCACTCTGGTGGGACTGGGTTCTGTTGATGAAGACCAGTAGAGTGATGCTGAGGTGGATAAATACTTTACAATACAATACTTATATTTAGATCATAACCAGCTAAAATATGTCTCAGCAAGCGTAGAAATGCAAATTACATGTTTTATGTGAATTAGATGTTTAAAGTTTTACAGCATTCCAAGATGGTCATACCAAAAAAAGGAGTCTTTCAACAACTTTACTGGTGATATCTTATTTCTTTCATTGAAAATCAGTTGGTGGATTGTACAGTATCCATACCTTGTCTAGTGCTTAACTGGATTGTTCCTTTTTCTATTGGAAATTGTCATAATGGCTTCATTGGAACAGTCTCATATGGCTATAATGGTTTTTAATGGTTTCCAAGACTATACACTTACTTAATCGAGATAACCAGGGACACATTTGAAGACGATTTACTGTGGCAATTTTAAAACTTAATATGTTTAGACATTAAGACGAAGGCTGGGAATGAGCGAGACCAAATGAAGATTTCATTATGATTTCATCATAAAAGAATAAACTGAGAAATTATTTATTTAAGAACTATGCATTTTATTAGATACGTTGCAAATATAGCTTGTTTATATAACTAATTTCATTATGTATAACCTAAAATATTATTTATTATTATTACATTATTTTTTGGGTCGAACTACGGCAATCCATTCATTCTGCAAAAATACACACAGTCTTAACTTCACACTATTCAAAATAAAACGTGAGCATTGATTGGAAACTGAATGAGAAGAGCAGTAACTTATTTTTATCTGTTAGCCAGTCTGAACAAGGACTGATTTATTCTGTTTGAATGGATTGTTGATATTCGTTAACAAGAAGTTAATAATTAATGTTATCTCAGACAGACACATTGGACTCGGTGGGGCTATGGTACTAAATACCGTATATAGAATATGGTACTGCATATCGGTATTTCCTTTATACTGAGGTCCGTCAATACTACTGAATCACTAAGTCACTAAGAAGGTCAATAAGAATGATATACCAACCTGACCACCACTACTAAACAAAACACACACACACAATTATATAGGACCCTTTACTTGTGTCAGCATTGTGTAGAAACCTAAAATACACAGCATCTCAAAATGATCAGGAATAAACAGAAACTCAAATTATTTCATTGATTAGTTTTTCATCTGGGTAACCATACAATGGCCGACTACCTTTGATGTAGGTCTATTGTTTTCCACTATATAACATTGTATAATTAAGTTAGGGGAAAAGCCTAAACAAGCACAGCTCTGTTCCGTGTGTTATGTTGCCATGGGTAAGGCTGTTTCTTTGCTGTTATTTCTCTCTCACTGACATGGCTAGGCCGAATTAGGCTGCTGACCTCATGGGCTCAGCCGCACAACTTATCGTTTAGTTCTCAGTTGTGCGCTGACTCTTGCATGTATTTAAAAAGAAACATAGCGCTAACTATTTCAGAGGGTGACAGATGCATTTAAGATGCTTGATGGTGACATTGACAAGGATGACATAAGTGGCATTGAGCAGATCATGGAGGTCTGACTTATCTAAATACTCGAGTAATTAGAGACACATAAGAAGTTAGAGTAAATGCACATATTAAAAGAAAATATTAAAAGAAGACTAATTTGCCTTGCCAACATGAAACTCTAAATGGATGTAGAAATTTGAGAACACTGTGCTGTACAATATATTTATCTTTCTAGCAGAAATATTGGGATTATACGGTCCCCTAACGAGTTAGTTAATAGGATCTTGAGTATATCTCTCACCTTGGGCCAAAGGAAACATCCAGCAGCTCACGTCGCATTTCTGTGAACTAGTGTTACGAATACTAAGTGTCATCATTTAATACTACACTTGCTGTCTTATGCTTGTCACAGTATGGCTTGTGGGCTTCACAAAATCAAAGGTCAGACAACCACATACAATACAATGCCTTATAAAAATAGAAGTTTTATTGTTACGGAGTATTAAATGACTATTAAAACAGAATATGCATTAGGATGGTCAAAATGTAGCCTGTCAGCATGTTACCTCATCAAAGTTTTGCATGAAGGATAATTTTGCAGACCTGTATGTCTTTCTCACCCAAATAACATGAATACAGTACATGCCAAAATCCTTAGGATTTGAAATCTCATGCTTAACAACTCAAAACTGATAACACCGGAGTTACTGTGCCTAGAATCCTAAATACATACTACACCTGCTGTATGCTGCTTTAAAATGAATGGAAAGATTTTGAGTGTAAAACTTCAATCTTGAAAAGCCTGTATAGTATATAAAAATGTACATTTAGTAGTAGTACATTTCTCATGTATATCAATTTATAAAGGGATCACTATTCACAAGGGATGTCCACATACTTGTGGCCTTATAGTGTATATTACAATCTTAGTAGCGTATATATATTTTATACAATCTTGTATATTTATAGTTAGACAGAAGCATGTACATTTGTACATGATTTTATTTCATTAAACAAGATCCTCAGAAAGCAAATTAAATGTCAAAAGTTGTTTGATCAAAGTTGTTGAGTTTATGTTATATATAGATGTAACCTTAGGTGTTGCTGAAATGGCTATTGATGCTAAAAGTGATGTCAAATTAACTAAATAAATAAATTGACCATATATCATTATTTCTTGGTCTCTTTATTTCCTGAAAGAGTGATTTCTTGGCTGCAACCCTTCAAAATGGATATTCCTAATCAAGCTTCTTACCACTGATGAATTTGTCAATGTGGCTGAAAAATGCTGCTATTGCTCAAATGTAAGGGGCGGTCGCACTAAATACTTGCCACTGTAGCCCATAGTATGTCTGTTTATTTCTCCTTTTTGTTTATTTTGTTTGGGGATTTTGTTTTTTTAATACTGCATACAACGTTCATGTATTTTCTTGTATTATACTGAAGAGACTGAAAAAAATGTATAGATATTCATCATAATTACCATCGCTAAAAACAACATGGATGCACAGTGACCTAAGACTTTCGTACAATACTGTATATTTTATAAAGCACGAAAACATGAATGAGAAGTTTAACTTTTCTGACATTTTTACTGTTTAAATTGGCACAGCACTCTAGAATAAAAGCTGTATATAAATTATTAAACTCCCAAGAACAGATGTCTTTCAGAAACTTTAGTGCTTAGAACATTTCTGTTATTTAAAATCAGTTGTTTATTTGCTGCCCATGATAGTTTCTTCCAAAATGCTAACCCATATTTATTCATATGTTATATATTATGGAGCATTGTTTAACATTGTGTGAGAATAATTAATTTATTAATTTAGTGACATTATCCTTACAGTGGTTGTTAGTACCTTATTGTCTGATGGGTTATTGTATCTTCTCATTTGTTCCAGTTTAACCCTTTCAAGTGTTATTTATTTACACTATCGTGTGGTTTCACATCAGTGCTTCTGAATAAATAAGCTTTTTAAATAGGGTTTAATCAGAATTTGTCCACAATGTTTTATCAAGTAAATAAGCAGAAAAGTTTTTGGTTTCAAAATTGTTAGGTCAATTGACCAAATTTGCCTTGACTGCAAATAACCAAGACATGACCAGTGTATAAATCCATGTTTTTTTCTCTAGGTAAATAATTTAATAAATAGAGACTGTTTGAAAATCCAAAGTGTGAAAATTTATTTCAGTTTTTAATTGTTCATTTGTATAGTGTGAGTACCTCTGTCGTACAACATGCCCCCCCCAGAAAAAGTTATTCCTCTGGACAAAGGTTGCTGTTGCGACATTCGACAGTGTTTAGCTATGTAATGTTGTTTTGTTAGTTTATATATATATATATTGCGGTCATACTGTGTCAGCAGGTCTATGTGACATTACAAAATGTAGTGGTTTGAGTTGAGTCTGTAAGCATGTATTTACTGAAAAGATTCTGGGAGATAGAACTTTCCATTACTACTAGGTATGTTAACTTCCCTGCTAAACCAGAGAAGTAAAGGGTGGACACCAAACATGTCTTTGCTGACTGACTGCATTTGGGGAAAAGGGGAACTGATGTCAATTTGAATTTTCACCAAACATGTTTCTGGCTCGTCCTCAGACTTCTCTTGCTCTACAGACTGAATTGTTGGTACTCCTCTCAGAGGTAATAGAGAAATGTCTAAGCCTGACCCCTGCCAGTGTTTCATTTTTATTTTTCTACCTTTTCCTCTCGTTATTTATGACCAAACTGAATGGCAACAGCTAAACTAACCCTGCCGAATCTGAAGCTAAGTGTCATTAAATGCAGTTAATCAGAGCAAAAATTGGACTTGTCTAATTGTACAATTGTAAAAACATTTTAGCAAACTAAAGGCACATACAGGACAGCAACAAAAATAAGAAATATTTCCTTTAAAACTCAAATACCAAGTAAATCTAAATGTACCTTTTGTTTTTGTTTGCACAACACTGATATAACGGGTTTTATTTCAGTGTGGAAATGGAAGGAAAAAAGTTTGACTGAAAAAAGTTTAAAATGTAGAGACATTTTAAATAATTAATTATTTTAGAAAACTACACCCAGTTTTTCCAGTAATAACACGCTGTCTAACTCCATGCAAAATGCACCACCAACTTAAATGTACACCTGCACAGCGCCATCCACAGGATTATCTAGAAAACTGAAACTAAAATATTAAAACTAGTCAATTTTTATAGATATTACCAAAATTCTACTGATTTAATACTACTTTGTTTTCATTTACAATTATAATAAGAAAGTGGATACCAGCATATTGCAAATCCTAGCATTAAACAGTGAACTTTTTAGTTCTTTAGTATCTTTTAGTTTTAGAAAAACACAAAAATACACCTAATGCCAGCAGATACAACTAACTACATTGAAGAACAAGACGTGTCCTGACATACCTTTTCACAATGGTCCCAAAGGATACGTTTTTTCAAACAGCTACCAAAAACTTTCCAGTCGTTTGACTTCTGGTTGAGTCAACCAACCCAGGAGACAGCATGGGAAGGAGAAGTCTTTCCTGCTTTCTTCCCTGCCTCTTCCTCTGAGGCTGTGTTTTGTCCTCTCTCGAACTCGGTGAGCAGGCAGAGGGACTCTGACATGCTGAGGAGGAGAAGAGTGTAAGCATGTGGAGAGAGAGAAAGAGAGTTAGAGAGAGAGAGAGAGAGAGAGAGAGGAGGGGTGACCAATAGGGATGAGGAGGTGGTCAGATCTTTGCTATCAACACCAGCACTTAACAACTTAAGTTCTCCCCTGACCTAAGAACACTAGACCAGAGTCAAAAAGAGCCAAACAAACTGATCCAGTCCTCTTTTTGTTCTTTATTCCACATAGTGAAATGAACTGGTTTATGGAGCAGGGTTGAAGCTATATTTATCCATGTTGTCAGTCGTGACTGGTGAGCAGCTGAGCAGATTGTGGCAGAGTTTTCCGGGCATGCCTGACAGTTGAGCTTACTGATGAACCCCATAAATGCATAGTCCATTCCAGCAAGCCATGTTACACAACCAGAAATGGACTTGGTTATGGCTGGCAAAAAGTTATACCAAACAGTATTTACAGCTGTGTTCACATTTATATGGGGTTATCATTTTAGAGCCAAACAGACAGAAGAGCTGTGGAGAAATATTTCCAAGCTACTGTATATATAGAAACACTTCAAAAAACCATCCCAAAGTCATAGACTGTTTAATAAAGACATTAACATTTACAACTAAGTAAAGGTGATACAATACAGATGAGGCATTAGTGTGTAGTGTGTCTAAAGTGTGGCATCATAGAGAAACACGACCAGCCAGTCAGAATAAAGTAGGTAATAGGGGACATGGAAAAAGGCTGCCTTTGAAAGAGATGAAACACACCCAAAAACATAGCCAGGCTATAACGAATGCAAACAGGTACAACAAAGGTTGTAACAAAAGTCACTGGTTAGTCAATGGTTAGGGTTAAATACTCCTTAAAGGGGATCAATGTAAGCAGTATCAAACAAATATTGACATTGTATTATATTGTTTGTTACCGAGTCTTAACTGGCATATGGTTAAATAAAGATTACTGCATGTAATGCGGTATGAACCTTATATGAAGACCATCCTATGCCTAACAGAATGCAATCAAAAGGTAAATAATCATACAGAGATTTCCCATTGTGTTGCACAAACTCATCTGTGTAAGAGATGAGGGTTTTTTTCAGTTTGTTGTTTTGTCTAACCAGTGGAGCTATGTGGGTCTGAACTGGTGAGTCAGGGCCTAATTGGTGCCGGATTTTGTCGGTATATGTGGATCCAGCACCTCTGTGTGTAACATAAAATGAAAATGAATGAATTTTAAAATATGGTACTTGTGTGCAATCTTCATGAAAAATGTCTGAAAGCCAATGGTTAAGTTTATGCATTCCAGGATCTTTTCACTCCCTGCCCACTTGCCGGATCACTCAACATTCGGTGTTCCCTTACCTCATGCATTTCTTGATGGTGCTTAGCTCCATTCCAATGATGTTTACTCACTTTTACATTTTTCTCAGAAACAATGAGTCTTTATTCATCTTTAGGCATCTTTATTTCACTGGGCATTCCTCCCAGTACACATCATTTGAGTCAGAGTCCTTAGTCACAAAATAGATGCGACTTACTATGCTAAAAAAATGCTAGCTCACTAGTGAGACTAAGAGGTTTATTATTATTACACTCATTGTCAAAAAAATTACACACATGTACATTTACAGCATTTAGCAGACGCCCTTATCCAGAGCGACTTACAACTGATTTAGTCTTACAATTCAAGCAATGGTGGGTTAAGGGTCTTGCTTAAGGACCCAACTGTGGCAGCTTGGCAGAGGTGGGA
>JAVSBV010075635.1:0-10126 GCA_033117975.1 Parotocinclus spilosoma | reverse complement strand
ACACACACACACACACACACACACACACACACACACACACACACACACACACACACACACACACACACACACATTATATACATATACACACACACATGCACATATATGTATTATATATATTTATATATATACACACACACACACACAATAAATATATATATACATATATATATACATATACATACATACATACATACATAAATACATACACATACTTATTTTTCCAAGTATATATTTTGGAATGCATTGAAGACTTGAAATGCAGGACTGCATGTTTAATATAAAGTGAAATTTAAATGACCAGACAAAAGATGAAAGGTATTGGGTTCATACTGTCTGAAATAAAACAAAAGTCCAAGTTAAAAAAATAAATAAATAATAAAAAAAAAAAACACACTGTTTTTTTTTCTATATACCATACAAACTTTTTGTTGTTCCACATCTACCGCTCTCTGCCTTTTTATATCACAACTAATTCAGACGATCTGTTAGAGTCCACTTTTGCCAATGCCCCGTTTCCCTGGCCAACCTCAGCCCCCTCCTTGCAGGCAGCGCTCAGTGTCCTTCTCTCTGCAGTCCTGCCTCACATGCCTTTCAAGGCCTTGCTGCAGTGCATGGCAGACTTTCTGGCTCCGCTGGCTTTGTTCAGCTGATTTGCTCCTCATCCAGGGATTGGATTAACATTAGAATACTGAAGCACTAAAATGCACCCCCTGACCAGCCTTCACTTCATCACAAACCTCTCAAGCCTGTACAAAGCCAATAAAATTAATCACCTTAATTCTGTCTCTGGGGTAATTAATCAAACGGATGTGCTCATAAAGGCAAGACTAAAATGTAGCTGTAAGGTATAATCGTAAAACATTCAAAAATATTACAGAATGCTTGGGGGCTTGTTACGAGACCAACTGGATTCAGCTGTTAGATATTAAAGATCTTGGTCATGGGCTCAGCAGTTGCAGTTGGATTTAAACTGAGAAACTTTCAGTTACTAATCAATGCATTAACGGAGACATCACTATCCTGAGGAGGACAATGTGATATGGCAGAGCACTGTTATTAATCTTGAACTAGAACTACCATTATCACTATCACCCTTACAGAGTACAAAATCTGCTTCTCATCACATCATAGTACTTGTGGGAGTTTAAGTATTTATTTAATGACTAGAGATTTGTGCAATATTTGAAATTACCAGCATTTTAAATATGTTCTATTTAGCAAGGCCATATAAGGCAGGCCGTAAATGGCAAGCCAAATTACAGCAAGAAATAAACGGCTTGTGCCATTTCATCTCCGGTGCTGCAATATTATGCTCCAGATGCTAAATCCATTTGGATTACATACAGGTACGTGCCATCTGATTAACGGTCGGTTTGTTTTAAAGGCTCTCAAATTAGAAGAAACTATAATAGCATCTAAAAATCAACAGCCTATTAATGTTGCATATAAAAAAGCTCACTTTTTGGTACGAGTTCAAAAGCAGAAAAGCTCAGTACCTTACCAGTTATGTGCTCGCTTGCTCGTTAGCTCATTTTTATACTGGAGTATGTTGTAATTCAGTTCATGTTTTTAAAGACGTTTTGTGTAAGTTTCTTGTATATGAATTCCCTCTACTTATTTGCAACATCCTGTAAATGACATTCACGAGTGTTTGTTTATGTTCTATTGTAAGCAGTCCTCTTAACTAACAAGTGTACAATCTCTCTAACCTGTAACTATATAAACTGGCTCACATTCACTCTCTCTTATCTGGCCGATTTTCCATGTTGTTCATAACAGTCTATCCATTTATTTTTGGCTTCTGTCACATATAGAAGTATCAGGTCCATCAAACCATACTCTCAAGTGCTTCCCCCAGACAGGGTTGTAACAGTACATTAATAGATTTTTCATAATCAATGTAAATTTAAATAAATTACATTTAGTACATGCATTAGAGACTAGGCTAGAGTAGATTACCGTGTTCTGCTCATCTTTTCAGCGGTAACTTTGATTCAGTTACATATCATTTGCATGGAATTTACTTCTGCAAACAAAATTGTAATGCATACATCTGTTAACTTAAGGGCTGTGGGGAAAAATTCTAATTTTAGATGCGTCGCGATTCAGACGTTTAGCGATTCTCAATCAATCAACAAATGTCAATAATGGATAATCGCGCATACCTGCGTCTGAACATGTTGACCAGCTTCTGTTCTTACACAAGAATTTAAACATTAGCACTTACTAACGGAGCTCTGTAACGTCTATTTTGAGTTTAATATTTATGAAGTATCCGTTTTCGCTTTCTTTGCGTTGTTTTATGCACGGATCTATGTATAAATGTTCTACGTTAGGATATTCTCAGAACAGGACCTTTATTTCACAAAGCGATTGAGCTACGTAACGCTAACTAAACTGAGCCAAGTTAAGTTAACACTCTACTTAGGTAACCAGTTAGCACTCTGACTCTAAGCCTCATTATTAAAAGGCATAATCGTTAAAACTAGCTGATATGATATAAAACAAACACACAGCTTCCCTGTGTTTATTCCCGACCATTTTCCAATCAGGGTAAAAGACTTTCGTTCTTTCGCTGACGTCAAATCGGCTCCAAAAGCAAGAAACTTTTTGAAGCGAAAGCGAGACAGAGAAGCACAATGGAGAAAAAGTGCAAAGTAAGCAAAAACAGATACTTAAAGAATATTAAACTCAAAATACGGTTGGTTACGGGTTTTTTTGGTTCTTAAAACTTTAGGACCTATTTTGGCGCCATAGATTTGTTTTATGTAGTCACCTGGTAAAGAAAAAAAAACTCTGTATAAAAAAAAAAACCGACTCGAGATGCATCGATAATCGTTGCCTCTTCCCACCCCTAGTTAACAGCCTGTTTCAGAGAATGTAAAGGGTACGGTAAAATGTGTATATCTGCAATTATTTATTACTTGAATTATAATTAAAAGTTGCTTTCTGTGAAAGTATCTAAACCAGAAAGCAGAGGTCAACATACCATGATAATCCATCCATTTTCCCCAGCCATTTTGGTGAAGGCAGATTGTTGTCATTAAGAGTAACAATGCTGAGAGTACAGCTGGCCTTTAAACTCCTAAAGAGAACAAAAGAGAAACAGAACTGGGTCAAGAATATTCCAATCTTACGAAGAATGCATTATACATGTGCATGCTGTCAATTATAGCAATGTAATATTGATTAAAATAAATAACCTTAAAGCAATGCCCCTCACCAAGTACTTCAGCTGATTCTGGATTTTAACTTAGCCTGTTCTATGCATAGATTTCAGAAAAAAGTATAAAAAAAAAAAATAAAAAAAAAGTGTGTTTAAATACAGCTAATAATCTGATATCTGGAGAAAATCAGATTTTCCCAGTAGTCTGATTAAATTTTTTTTTACATGCACTTCATTAATAAGTTAATGGGAATGCTCCTGGTTCATATAACTCCATTTACTTTACTGTACTTTAATTTAACTGGAACCAGGATTAAAAACAAAAAGATGCTCCTACCCCGTGCACTACTCAACATTATATATAATATATAACATTGTTTAATCTTTGCAAGTATTCACACATTTCTGTTTTTTATCCCAGAAACAAGAAGACACTGTTGTCTGATGATAAAATTTATTGATTCAGGTCTTGTTTAATTCATCTTATTTTTAGATTTGTATCATTTTAGTAATATCAGCTGTAAAGAAAATATATAAATTCCTGTGGCATTAAATACTTAATAAAAATAAGGCATACTTCATTATGGGATAGTTAATTTTGAAGTATCCTAATTTTTGTGAGCAATGCATTGCTGGCTCACCCTGCTCTTTAACCATCAGCAATTAAAAACCCATATTGATCATCCACTAGCTTTTTGCAGTTGCAGTTATGCATGCGTACCTGCGTACATATTGAACTGTGGTGGCCTAGTGGGTAATGTACTGCACTATGGACCAGAAGGTACAGGGTTCAACTCCCACCACTATCACAGTTGGGTCCCTGAGCAAGAAACAACCCCTTGGACTCTAAGAGTGTATTATTGTAAGCCGCTCTGGTTAAGGGCGTCTGCTAAATGACATAAATGTACATAAGCACTGAGAAAACGTAAGTAATCCCTACTGCTGTAATAATGAACCTCTCATCCCAAAGGGAAGTAATCATTTTTTACATTAACCTTTTTTTTCTCTCTATTTAAACCTATTTTACGAACTGCATGTTCTTCATTTCAGCAGGAGAAAGAACTTACAATCACTAGTTGAGAGTTTGGTATTCCTTGGTCACTACTTTACAAAGTTAAGCCATTTAATATTTTACTTATAGGTTTTAGAGGAAAGAAAACAAGCTTCAAGGGATTACTTTTGAAGTTGAAATATAAAAAACACTTAACTATACCTAAAATAGTTTTTTCACCACTTTGGAAGCAAATATTTGCCAAGAACTGGACTATCCACAATCCTACACAGTATCAACAACAATAAACATAATATTAAAGGAAAAACCCCTCCTGCATCAAAATCTGTTTTCAGAACTGAAATACATTTTGATTGGCCCACCATTAATGTAGTAATGCACACTCCATCCTTACATCCAGTTTCTGAGGACTTGTTTGTTCTTCCTCTAAACTAGCACCTCAATTTATCTTCGAACTACGCCAGGTTCCAGTCTAACTTTGCATATCTGGTGCCGCTCTAAATAATTTACTTGGATAGCTGAGAGTATTTAAAGCAAGATCAATACCATTTAAGGACCATGGGGAGCATAGGCAATAGATTAAGACAGTTCTCCTCAGTTACGTACTTGAAGGGATGTTGGAGGGAAAGTGAGCAAATAAACAAATCACTCTCACTCCCCCTTTTCCATTCACTAGAAACAATCATAAATCTATGCTCGTGTAATAACAGGTTAGTCACAAGGTTTAGGCAGATGTGCTTTCATGCCGCACAGGAGGCTCAAGGGCTGAGGTGGATGACAGAAGAGGGAGTGAATGTTTCGTCTCCTGCTCAGCCATCCTGTCTCCAACGTTAGTCAGGGCTGACAGGGGCCGACTTTAAAAGGTGCAGCAGCCTAAAGAACGCAGGCAGCGATGTGAAACCCGATCTCATCGACCCCCCTCCACCTCCACTAACAACCACCTTCCTTATCAAGGCCACCATGCCCCAGCCTCCCGAAGCAATCTGATCTTTTCTGCTGCACACACTGCAATATGTTCCTCTAGGAATCCAGCGCAACTCAATCATAGCAGGAAATGACTGATATCCTTATAGACGATGCAAGTGGGAAAAACATCTGACATTTGGCTAAGGACTTGCAGGTGTGCACTGCTTGAGAAAACAATTTTCCCAAGAGTTGCAGTAGTACTGAAAAACACAGCGCTTGGGACAGCTTAGATATCCTTCTGTTCACAAGATCATCTGCAACAACAGTGGGACAGGCAACTGACAGAAGGGAAACCAAAGATGATTCACAGTCCACACGCCTTGGACTGTGGAGCAGACATGTCTTGGTTCACCCAAGGTTTCTTTTTTTCTACATTCAGGGAGTTTTTCCCTTTCCACTGTTGCCCTAGGCTTGCTCCAGTTGGGATTGGCCTTTTAAGAGAATATAATATGGTAAAGCTGCTTTGACAATACACCATTGTAAGAAGTGCTACAGAAATACATTTGAATATTATTTGCCACAGGCTTGGTTGGTGTGAGCTACTAGATTGCACAGCAACAAAAACAAACTAGTAGCATAAATACCAGTGAGAGTGAAAAAAGCTCAAGACAGAATATTTTATCTAGTACATATACCGCTCACAAAAATGTGATATTTCATTATGGGCCCTAAATTTTTGTGAGCAGTATATTTCACACTTTAGGTACCACTTTTACACTATGGGCAACTGCAACACACTGCAACACACAAGGCCAGGAGTTTGGTTGGACTCATATAACCAGTCGTTATAACCGAGCTACACAGAAGAACAGCTCTTTATGCACAACATATTAAACCGTGAAGCGGATGGGCTACAGCAGCAGAAGACACCAGGTGTCACATCTGGCAGCTAAAGTTGCCAGGTCTGGTGAGTCTGCTGCGACATTAGGACGGTAAAGTCAGAAATTGACGCTTGCAATGTAGGACTCCATTCTGCCTTTATATATACAGCTCAGGCTAATGGTAGTGTAAAGGTGGAGGGATATTTTCTTGGTACTTTAATACCCACAAGTTGTGCCTAACAACCTATTAATAGGCTGGATTTGCCAATCTGTTTTTTTGTTTTTTGTTGAGTTACTAGTTTGCAATCCTACTTCTTTCATTCTGAATACATAAGAACAAGTCATGTTCAGTTTAAACATGCCACAGACTGCTAATCCATATTTTGCTAAATTACAGTAATTAAAAAGAAGAAGTGGACAAACTGAATCCACATGGCAGCTTTTGGTTATAAATCTTATATAGACAAGAAGAATTTCTTAGCTATATAGTTTAGTGATATTTTCTAACCTGGTAGATCTGGTACGGTTGTTCATTTTCAAGCACTGTATTAAATGCTGACTTTTTTTTCCCACTGAGCTGAAGAGTTGCATACCCAAGCTAATTAGTTTGTTGTTAAGTCTAACATCTCGATGCCTGTCGGGGCTCCTGGCTGACTTAAAGAATGTAGATGGCGCTTGTTTGGTGAATGCGTCTGTAGCAGTTATGTAAATTAGTACCTTGGAGTCACGATCGAATACTTTAATACTTCAAAAACATTTTTTTTAAAAACGGGAATACACCACTTTAACAGCCACATTTTCACTTTTACTAAGGTTTGTTATGAAAATGAGAGAATGTTAGAAGGAAATAAAGCCCAGCATTGCACTGAGCCTGATGCAGCAAGAGTCAAGATAAGGAACATGGAGTACAAATATAAAAGTAGATGCACATGAGTTCTTATTTATATCCTTTTCACATTAAATATGGGACAAATAACTGCAAAAACATTTTTTTTTTTAATGGTTCAAAAAAGTTAAGTAGCCAAGCTGAGCAAATGCCTAATAACCACTGTTTTTCTTCAGGAATTGAATATCATTAATTGTTTTCTTTCTTTATATTACATTTAGTTAATTGACAGATATGCTTATCCAAAACAACGTACAACTGATTAAGGACTTTGCTTAAGGACCCATTCATTTGGATTTGAACCCTGGACCTTATGGTTTACAGTCCACCCCCTTGACCACTAAGCCACTGATATTTTCGATTACTTGCTAAATCTGTGTTGCATCAGCTGTCCTAAGTTAACGTAGGCTATAAAGCAGAAAACGGTGCAGCGGCTTCACACATTGCATGTTAAATCTGATCAGATACTGGTGGATAGGAGTGATTCAGGTGTGACTGTACGATGATCATGACTGTACAGGCAATACCCTTAAACAGAGACATTCTTTCCTGATCACTCATACTGCATGTGAAAATCACCACACTGCACAGCACTGCAATAAAACTACATTCCTTAGACGTCTCTTAAAAGTAACGTGTTGCTCTTTTATGCATGCACATCAGTATCACTGTAAACTGCTCAGACCAATTTCTGATATATGTCACATTGTAAAAAGTGATTTTGTGAGGAAAAAAAAGATACTTGTTCAAACACAGCCAGTGTGAAACAATTACAGTTAGAAAATCTAGTGACGTTTACAGGTGATCTTGGGTCTCTGGAAATTACAGTGATGGAAGAACGGATAGGAAGCCTCCACATTTCAGTGACAAACCAGTAGCTGCTACAAAGAGACAGATGACCCAGCACGGTCCACACTCAGCAAGTTTGGATCAGTTAAAACAATCTCTGGTGCATTTGCTCTGTTAGTGCAGAGTGTGAACATCCAAACAGTGATACTCTCAAAACAAGTGGACCAAGATCACTGAATAGATTGTTGGGTTTAACTGATAAATGAATGCAGAACAGACCAAAGACAAATGAACCAAAGACAGGATTTAATATTTCAAGAAGCAATCCTAAAATACACGCATTGTAACAACACAGGTCAAAACAGCAACAACACAAAAAAACTGCAAATGCCATATGCAGATAAACCAATAAGTAAAACGCCTTATGAGTGTTTGGTCTAAAAGCAAATTTCTAGTATATTAGATTAATTGTTTGTTTATTTGGCTTCGTTAACATCGCTATTGCTCCACCCTGGGATTGAACCCGGGAACCTTCTTGCTGTGAGGCAGCAGTGCCACCCAATGAGCTGCCCTTTAGTATATTAGAATACACTCAAGTATGCTAGTGATCAAAATACAAAATAATCAATAGCCTAGTGGTTATGGTATTATGGTATTAGACCAAGAACCAGAAGGTCCAGGATTTAAATCCCACCTCTGCTAAGCTGCCACTGTTGGATCCTTGCACAAGACAATTGCTTGGACTGCAAGACTGAATTTGTAACTCGCTTTGAATAAGGGTGTCAAATTTCAGAGTTATATGAGGAGTCCACAACAATGGACACCACAGAGTCCTCAGAATGAACAAAAAGATTTGAGACCAATAAAAAATACCACACAAAGAAATCAAACACACTAAGCCTAACAAGCAGCAATGTTGTGGAAGTTATGAAAGTTTGGTAATAAAACATAGATCACAAAAGCTGTCAATTCAGTACGTGACCTTATTCAACAAAAATTGGGTTACATCTCCTGATTTGACTCGAAGATCACCAGTGTGAACGACAAGTGAATTAGAACCAAGATGTGACAATTTATACATTTTCGATACAGTAAACCACAAGTACAATCAAGCCCCAAGAAATGGTACTGAATGTATATTGAACAAATCTGGCTGATATGTTATCCAGGCAATAAGCGGAGCATTGGTGCCAATATATTTTCATGCTGTTACAAACTGCACTAAGAGACAAAACACTGACACCACCTGCCTCACAGTCTATGTTGTTGGATTTAATTGTTAGACGTCAAACCGTTTGCCATTACGCACGACTGCTTGACAGTGTAGTTCACCACCTGTGAACAAACCACTGTGGACAATATGAAGATTATGACTTTTCTCTCAGAGCTGATGTTCTGGTGCAGGTTCCGGCACCACGTGCTTGAATGTTCTTCCAGCTCGGCGTCGCTCTGATTGTCCTCAACAGCGCTGCAGGAACGCCCTCCATCGGTTGGACATTAGGAGACGATGTGCCTCCAAGGACCACTTTGTTTTATAAATTTAGTTTATTTTCAATTTTTCCTATTACTAATTAAAATTTTAGTATTAATTTGTTATTTATTTATTAACCCAATTTTGCTATCATTGAATATACTTTTAGTATTATTTATTTAATAAACATTTAGGCCACCCATGGAGGTCTTGGTCCTCCCAAGGTTTCTTCCTACCATTTTAGGGAGTTTTTCCTTTTCAGTGTCGCCCTAGGCTTGCTCAACTTAGGATTGGCCTTTTAAGACAGCGTAATATTGTGAAGCTGCTTTGAATGCTACGTTGTAAAAAGCGCTGACCCATGGCAAGAAATGCAACAGGCAAGACATACATATTGCCACTAATGCCATCACAAAAGACACGGTCCCCATTCAGGTGGTTGAGGGAGAAAGGTTCAAACAACTTTTATACTAAATATTTTAGACCCATGATATACACCGCCAAAGTATCATATCATTATCATCATCAACAAAATCCCAGGGAATATTGACATACCATTTTTTGTCAATATCAGATACCCTAGTTGTAAATACAGTATCCCAGAAAAGAAAAGAAACTGAAAAAGCTGTGGAATGTACAGCTGTTTGGCACATGCATACAGCTGAACGTTTAACTTTCTCTGTTATGAAATCTACTTTGTTTTTATCAGTCAGGCTTTGCCTTGAATCTGTTCCTCAGTATTAGATCCCATCTGGTTTTTGACCCTGTACCAGCTCATGCTTTAGGTATTGCACGGTAGGTAAAGAAGCTCATACACACAGCTCCCTCCCCCAGTCACTGCAAATTAAGACCATCTTTCCGACTGTGGAGTGGTTAAGGCAGAACCTCAAAGCAATAAGGCTGTTTATCAAAGTTCTGTGGAGGACACACAGACAGACAGGCACACAGACAGACAGACAGACAGGCACACAGACAGACAGACAGGCATACAGACAGACAGACAGGCATACAGACA
>JAVSBV010075624.1:0-10127 GCA_033117975.1 Parotocinclus spilosoma | reverse complement strand
ATGGATATAACCTTGTGTGTCGCTTACATGTGTCCACTGATGCCGATAGCGACGTTAAAGAAGCCAAATAAATAAATCAAAACTGTTCTTTAATGGCCAGGACCCCCACAGGGTAATTTTCAGCACTGATTATTATTGCGTGTTGTGCTAGTATGAGTGGATCCGCTAAAACACCCCAGTTTCACTGCTGGACTGAAAATGATCCACCAAAAATATCCAGCATCCTGTGAGAGGGATTAGAGGATGACGATGACGAGCTGTTCAGGAACCGATGAGCTCGTATCTCTAATTTTCCATCTCAATTTGGCTAAAGGAGTGAACAGTCAGGAAACAGTGTTTAAAAACTCCAGCAGCACTACCGTGTCTGATCCATGCATACCAGCGCAACTCACACTAACCCATAATCACCACATCAGTGTCACTGCAGTGCGAAGAACGAGCTGTCATACAAATAGTACCTGATCTGTGGTGGTCCTGACCATACCATTAGAGAGACAGAACAAAGTATTCAGATATATGTACAGAAGTACAAATGGTTTCTATGCTTGGTGAATTGGTCAACTGGACAATGAATGTAGATATTAGGTGTACCTAATAAAATGACTGGAAAATGTAGGCGTAGGGCCATTATGTATGTAGTTATTTTTGCCTTTGCGTTTAATACTTTTAGTAACCTCCCTTTGTACCCCCATCTCATCAAGCTTAATACAAGACTGGGTCGTTAGGTTGGGTTGGCAGAGTAATGAATCTGAAACTCTTAATGGTCGTTGCTCCTGTCCTGTGGGCTCTTTCTTCAACTCGCTTTGTCATTTTCAGTGTCGTTTAGACTGAGATGGATAAAGCATTTTTGAATCTAAGCTCTGCTTAAAGAGAGTCGGGTACAACACCAGATCAGACAAAATAACTTTGGGCAGTATGGAAATGCACATAATTTGATTGCAGGAATGGATGTTTATTAATAAATGAAATGAAGTTGGCAAAACAAACATGTAATAATGCAAGTTCAACTTGTACTGTCTGGAATGAAATAAATACAAAGTCAATGTAAGAAATGGAATTTTTTTTTTTTTGGACAGTAGTTTCTTGACTCTGGCTTTTAGATTTTATTTTATTGGGTCCATGATGCTGTGTATTCTATTAAGACGAACAACAAGGGATGAGCAATTATGGTAAAAATATCATATAACAAAAATTTAAAGACATTATTACGATACACGATATCGATCGTGATGCACGTAATAACAGATAAAAATGCATAAATACTGACTGATTCTTGTACAATGCTTATAAAAATGAGGGGATATCTATACCTGTCTTCAAAATGACTATGTAGCAATTTAAAAAGAAATATTTGACTTTATTTTAATAAACAAGATCATGAAAAAAGCAAATGTAAAGTCATATTTGATTACGCAAATGAGAACTCAATTATGGTGATTAAGTAGTAAGTGATGTATTCATGGGGGTGAACAGAAACATGTCAAACTGGATAAGAGTACCCCACATATTGACTGTTCAGTAGGGTGTATGGTCACCCAAGAGTGGCAAAACACACTGACAGTGATGGAGCATGGACAGAATCAGAATCAGATCCACACATTTTTTTATTCATTATCTTCCGCTTAATTCACACTGGGCCACGGGCCAGCCAGTGCCCACCCAGCAACTCTGTCCACAAGGGCAGGAACAACCCTAGATGGGACGCCAATCCATTATAGGGTGCGCACACAGTCACACTAAGAGCCATTTTTAGAGACGCCAATTAGCTTTACAAACATGTCTTTGGACTGTGGGAGGAAACGAGTGCCGGAGTAAACCCATGCAGACATGGGGAGGACATGTAGACGCCCAGGCCCATCTTGCTGTGAGGCAGCGGTGCTACCCACCGAGCCATTATATTATATATTATATATAATATAAGATTCGATTTTTTTTGTGAGCAGTGTAGTTGCCCTGAATAAATCGTGATCCATTCTGGTTTTAAATTTCAAATATGCTCCACTTCATCCAATCTTTATCCTCGATATGTTTAGAGAACAATATTTCCTATTATGCTAAGAAAATTTATGGCGATTCGATAAAATATCGCACCTTGAATGTTTGGAGCCAGAAATCTTTATTGATATCTTGTATTTTTCCTCTTAATTTTCTTTACTGTGGAAACTAGTTCTTGTCCAGTTCCACCTATGGTTATGTAAAATGAAGGCTTTCTTATGACACCTCAGTCTTTGAAATGGTTATTCTGTTTTTCAACCACACACTTAAACTATATATTGTCTGTTTAGTATGGGGGAGGTGAATTTATCTAGACAAAACATTTCCAGTTTCACCTCCTTTCTATCTCAGTGGCTGTTACACAGAAGTAGAGCTGTCCTTTGAGCCCTCAGACAAGGTTTGAGTACATAAAGGTCCTGCTACAACTCACCTTCAGATGCCTTGTTTTCTTTGGCTCTCTAGCAAACCAAGCCACTAAATATTAGCCCTCTGTTAGACATTTTCTCTCAGGAGACAAGCTGTATGGATCAGGCTAGGGGGCGAGTGAAGCATTTTCAGTGATGCGCTGTTGCATATTTCATCACGTCGAGGATAACTCTACTCTGAGGAATCCTGTCAACCTGCATTATCACGCGACGGCGACAATAAAATGCGTCTTAACTCGTGTCAGGGTTTCGATTTCGGAAGCTGGTATTTAAGCAGTGCCAGAGGTGCAAATGTAGCGGAACCGAGTGGAATCAAGACATTTCGTGTCTTCTTAAAAATCCAAATATTCCTGACGTCTGCAGTCCCACTAGCACGGTGCAATGGAATTTGCGTTGCACTCGTCCTGTGATTAAATGTTGAAAAATAAATCCGTAACTGTACCCCTGTTCATATATGAGAAGCACGTAACCTTCACAACCATTTTAAATATGTAACCTGGTTTTCAGGCAGGAATTAAATTTTGTACTGTGAACTGTTCATTGTTGCAGAGCTAGCATAGCTTGAAGCGGTCTTGTTGGCATTGAACACACAACTTTGTATGTGGTCACACTTTGTATCTTGTGTTCTGACACGTTAAAAAGTGTCTTTGAGGTTGGAGATACTACAAATAATTTATTTTGGCTAAAATCCCAAGTAAAAATTGGGGAAAAAAAAACCGTGGTGTACTGTGACAAATATTTCAGCTAAAACAATTACTGAGTGTAGATTGAAAATGGAATCTCTAATGCTAAAATCCCACCGCTCTCTAAAATTAGGGGATATTTATTTAATTATTATTTAATTATTATCTCCCCTAATTTTGTGAGCTCTATACTTGTAATAAATGCATCCTATTGTACTAGCAGTTAGTTCAAACTAAGATGGATATAAACTAACACTACCTGATATACTGCTTATAAAAATTAGGGGATATTTAACATTTTTACATTGTTTTTCATTTTAAAATAGCCCCTAATTTGTGTGGTATATAACACAGAATATTTAAATCTTTACAGTTGTGGGGATATGTTTCTAGCCTGCACAAACCTCAACATTGTTTTCTTTAATCTGATTGCAGACTTTCCCTTGTTGCTAGGTTACAAATAAAGAAAACTGAGCAGCTCCGTGTTTTAGCTTTACAGTGATACAGCACCACGTAAGCAATACAGAAAACTCTAATTCAGTGTTATTTTTACACTTGGAAATAAATAAATCATTTGCGTTTGTAAAAAAATGGAAAGCTCTCGAGTTCTAAAGTCTTAAAATAAGTCCAATATCAAGTGCAAACCACTGACAATAAAGTCAAAGTCAAACATGCAAATCTTTATTTTGTCAAGTTGCAAGCCATCAAATTCAGCACTTGAGGGGTCCATAGTTTAGCGGTTAAGTTACTGGACTACGGACCAGAAGGTCACGGGTTCATATTCCACCTCTTGTCAGGCTGCCATTGTTGAGCAAGACCCTTAACCCAGAGTTGCTGGGATTGTAAATAGTTTTGCTAAATTTTAAATGTAAATAAATGAGTACACACCTCTCGTAGGGCTAAATCTGGATTTTAAGGAGTAACTAGTAAATACAGTAATGAGTTAGTGAGTTTCTTTTCCAGGATTTAGTGAATTTGGTATGCTTTGAGAAAAATAATTGTTCAATTGTTATAGATTACTTGTTATAAGTAATTATACTAAAACTGTCTAGTACATGTTTTGACTGTATCTTTTGTTGGTTATGTAGCGTTCTGTAGCGTCCACCTGAATGTACTACAAATAATTTATTATACTGCAGTGCTCACTGTTTAATGCTGTGTATCTTGTTTTGATCGCGTGTCCAGTCATTACCTATTAGTCAGCTGTGCAGGGTACAAGGTCAGCAAAAAGTGTAAGGACAGCATTGAACAAACAACCTTTTCCTGCACATGTCATCCTTAGTCCTTTAATTTGCCCATTTTATTTGTATAGTCTGTGGTGGCCTTGTGGTTAAGGTACTGGCCTATGGACCAAAAGGTCTAGGGTTTAAATCCCACCTCTACCACAGTTGGGTCCCTGAGCAAAACAATTTTTTGCTTGCAATTGCTTGGTTTGTTAGACTGTATTAACTGTATAATCTGGATAAGAGTGGCTGCTAAATTATGTAAATGTATTCTCTAAATATGAGCTCTACTTTAAGGCTCTTTGTGGCAAGGTGTTAGTTAGTTAGTTAGTTAGTTAGTTAGTTAGTTTCTATTTGTTTATTTGGCTTCTTTAACGTTGCCGTCAGCCTCAGTGGCCATCCCAGCGACACACACAAGGCTACATACACACACAAGTTCACAAGTTTGTCTCAAAACTAGTCACATATAGACACACACGCGCACACGCGCACACACACAAGCCACAAGCCAAATTATTGGCAGTGATCGTAAACGTGCTTCTCGTTATTGACCAACAGGTCTCTCATCCTTCTAATAACGTTCATGCCAATTGATGTTTCACACACATAGTTTTGGAACAGCTTACTTTAGTTTATGGAAGCTACTTTTTTTTAGAACAAAAATAAAGAAAGAAGTCTGAATCCATGACCAGAATGGTTAAAGTCGGATTGAACCCTGGGCAGTCTGGGCCACCACTGTACCATGACAAGTCACACAGCTGTGGTGGTGTCCGGCTTGACTGGCGCCACCGCCTGGGATTGAACCCGGGTCTCTGGGATACACAACTTCGCTACTTGAGCTCCCCAAAATGTGAGTCACTCAGACATGCTGGTCACTAATGAATTGAAGTTGGAAGAGGTCATGCTGTGCTCTTTCTCATGTGCAGCTTTATGTTATTGTAACTAAGAGTAGCTTTTGTGCTTTTAGCACGTCTCTTTTTGCCTGGTTCAATATTTCTGAGAGGCCAAACATGCACATAACGCACACGCATGGTTTCTACTGCAACCAGTTAGTCTGCTCGAACTGGGTTATTCAAGGTAATGTGTCGCCAAAGGCCGTTCCACATTTACTTACACACACACACACACACAGCAGTGTTGTTAGTTATTCACTGCTGCACACTCCTGCCACCACCAACACAACGTGACCGGAATGCTTTAATTCCGAGTTTGAAGGATGCTTTCCTCCCTCGGCTTCTTTCTTCCTAACACGCCGTCGTTCTGTGGCCTTCTCCTTCCATCTTGCACCGCCTAACGCGTGTGTTGCGCCAGCTGGAGCTGAACTCAGGAGGGCATGAAGAACAGGATTTCAGCGCTTTTCATGCTTCATCCTTCCTGTCCTGCTCGAGCAGTGACAGAATGTTATTATATTATTGCACTGACCTACAGCCAGCAGGGTGGAAAGAAGAGGGCCATCTCTCACACTACAAGCTCCAGGTTCATTTATAATGTACGCATGTTGTGTAATATTCATAAACCAGACTTCAGTGTGGCGCTTTACGAAATCCGTTTTTAATTTCCACCCCGTCCATCAGCTAGCAGTCCATGGTACGCGGTACTGGCTTAATTTTGCACGCTAGTACAAGTGTGCCGCTGTTTAATGTCCATCGGATGAACGTCCGTTCGCTTGCACGAGTCCTTTGAATTGTAATTGGAAATACAAATCTGGAGATATTTAGACGATTCCTTGAATTTATGGGAAGAATTTGCTCGGTCCTCAACAAGCCCTTAGGAAATGTTTGTTTGTTACATTATTTAGCAGATTCTCTTATCCAGAGCGACTTACAATGAATACAGTCTTACAATCCAAGCAATTGTGGGTTAAAGGCTTTACTCAGGGACTGTGGCTCAGAAGGTCCAGGGTTGAAATCCCACCTCTGTCATAGTCCAGTACCTTAACCGCTAGGCCACCACAGTCCATGGGAAAGAATTAATGAGAACTGAGGCAGCACTGTTTAATAAGCTACTCTATTTATGATAAATTCAGCTTACGATGAATTTTGACGGAACGTTTCCCCATCATAAATCTGAAAGCACCAGAGTAGCTGTGTGATACAAAAGAAATAAATTTTTCTGTCCTGCTACTGCACCAACCTACCCAAACCTACCCCAAAACTAGCTTGGAATTGATGGAGCAAACCTTCAGCCCTTGGTAAATGATAAGTGATGTAACCATGAAGTCATTGAGGTGTGAGAATACAGAGTATTACTAGTATTTGTACGTTGTGATCTAATGGGAAGAACCGGAGAAATACCGGTAAATCACCGGTCTTTGATTCCATACACTGCGTGTTGTAACTCAAGACTGACTTTCATTTAAAATTGTTTGGTTTCCTAGGATTTCCTATTAATTAAATAAACCTGTTTGACTCCTAGCCATTTAGAATTATGCTTCACAGGCTATTTCAGTATGTTTACATCATCACTCGGTTTAAAAATGGACCCATTGTGCTCAACCTGCTGGAGTTATGAATATTATAGTCTCTCTTGTTCTGTTGTGTTGAACAATGGCGTCTCTGTCCTTGTTGGAACCAAGCGTCTGTCCAGTGATCCCTGACCTCGCTGTCCTAGGGGCATATTAGCTATGCTGTGTGTAGGAGCGCTGGGCGTGTGTCAAAAGAGCCCATGTGTCAGACGGGAGATGTTGCTTTCTCTCATTCTGAAGGACGTTCAGGCTTTAACAGCTTGCGGCCTTTAGTCGTATTTTCTCTTCCCTTGTGTTTTTGACTACAAAATAATCTTAATCCGCAATCACACACATTCAAAATACTGTATCTGAATATACCACGTTTCAGAACAAGGTTTAAATTGTGAATATTTGTATAGCAGGGGAATGTAAATTAGTTTTTTTTTCTTTGAATACATTAGCTTTTTTAAATGTTAAGATTAGTCTAAATGAATACATAAGTTTTAAGTAAAAAAAAAATAGTCTCCCAATCTTGGAACCCAATCTTAAGAATCTAAGAAAAGCTGGGCTACCACAAACAGGTCATTTTCTGGCTAAGTAATTTAAGGTAATATTTCTTTCCTTTCTGTTTATAGTGGGTTATTATTGTTTTAGCAATAATACCATAGCAATGCGTTAAGTGCATCATGATGATTTGTCATCACATTAAGTTTAGATTCCTTCATGTTTAACCTTCTGTGACTGCATACTTAACGTTTTCTTAAATGTAAAAAAAATAAAGTCTGTGTGTCTGTCTGTGTGTCTGTCTGTGTGTCTGTCTGTGTGTCTGTCTGTGTGTCTGTCTGTGTGTCTGTCTGTGTGTCTGTGTACACATTTTACTTTTCTCATGTTTTTCTTTTCGAAGCCCAGCCTGTGATCTTCACACTGTTTTCACAAGAAATGAAAGCCACAGATAAAAGGAAAGTAGGGACAAATAAGAGCTCATGATGTGCATTCGTTATTACGCAGCAGCCAGCAGGCGATTTTTCTCAGACCCTCTTCCATCTGGTTCCTGTATAAATAGACCAAGATCCTCACACACCTGACTATCTGATTTATATGCTGGAGTCTCTACTGTAAAGAGGAGAGAACAATAACATCCTTAGTCCTTAGACAGAGTTAATGTAACCCCACAAACACTAGTGTTGTCTTATTGGCCCTAAGGATTTCTAGTAAAACTTGTTCTAGTAGAGCAATAAATGTTTATTCTGTGGTCAGAGCTACATTGGTTAGCAGGTTCTTGGCATTGCAGACAACTGCCTAAGGGGGCATGTAGAAGGGGTCACCTTCACACTGGGAATTTATCTGGAAATGATGGTGGAACGGTGCCCACCATTTCTAGTTCATTTGCACCCTGCTGTAAACAGACCAAAAACTGTGCTGCTTATGTAAAGTAAATTCGCTTCATTTAGTCTTTTACTTATTTTTTTTTTATTCACTTACCCTAGACAGGGTGCGGGAACAACCCTAGACAGGGTGCGGGAACAACCCTAGACAGGGTGCTGATACAACCCTAGACAGGGTGCTGATCTATCGTAGAAAATTGTACCTTGTGTAAATTTTAGAGCCAAGTGGAAGTATTATGCAATCATAATAACCCAGAGTTTGGGGGGGGGTGTTTGGTGGGGCTTGGCTGGAGCCAGACTCCAGTTGCAAATGTGAGATCCTGAGTCTTGTATGACTAACACTGAAAAACTGGACTATTATATTATCTTAAAGACCAATCCCAAATTGAGCAAGCCAATGGGTGACAGTGGCATGGAAAAACTCCCTGAATAAAGAAGGAAGAAACCTTGGGAGGATCAAGACTCAAAAAGGGACCCATCATCATTGGGTGGCCTAGATTTTAATTAAAATTTCAAATGTGATTATTTAGCAGATGCGCTTATCCAGAGCGATCCAGTACCTTAATCACTAGGCCACCACAGGCCCAATTAGATCGTAATTAACAGTAAGTAACTGCAGCTCTGAGTTTCAGGTAAATGTTGATCGCCACTTTACGTAATGTTGAGAACTGCACTGGCGAACATTGGGACTTCCAAATGGTGCATGTCAGTGAAAACACTGAACTGAGCAAAGTAATACAGCCATGCTGATCCTGTGATTTAAAGCAGTACTAAGTTCAAAGTACAACCTTTATCTGATCAAACTCTCAGGCTCACATGAAATGTATAGTTGTGAATTAGTGCAGTAACAAACCTGTCACTATGAGTGAATTGTGATAAATCGGCTTAAGCTTGTGAGAATGCATCACATTGGCAGCAGGGAATGGATCACAACAATACTAATGCTTATTTGCAGCTCTATTAGAGGAAGCAGCGGTGGAGTATAACACGCTGCAGTACGCTGCTGGTGCATTAAGCTTATAGCGGCTGTTCACTGTACATCTTTGTGGCAGCCTGAGTTGGTTATTATGCAGCTGGAGGAATCTCCAGCGCCGTGATGGCCTCATTCTGTCTGCCTTAGCAAAAGGGAGAAGGAACGAACACACACACACACACACACACACACACACACACACACACAGTACAGTATCAGCTGTAAGAGACTGCTGATAAAGCTTGGTGTGGATGGATAGATTACCTGTACACATACAGTGATAATGCACAATGTTCACATGAAAGAGTCATAGAGAGCGAGACAGACTGCGAGAGACAGACTGCGAGAGACAGACTGCGAGAGACAGACTGCGAGAGACAGACTGCGAGAGACAGACCGGCTCGGCCACGGACGCGGCGAGAGAGACCGGCTCGGCCACGGACGCGGCGAGAGAGACACAGAGATGTTTTGGCTCTCGGAAAGAGAGTGGATTCCAGAGCTATAGTGGATCGTTAATAAGATTCTGAAAGGGGGAGAAGATGGAGGGTGGGGCTGAAGGGCTTTCCAGGTTTCTGATGGGTTTTTGTATGAAATATGAAGAAGTGCTTTTGCCAGTAAAGGTAATGGAAAAGCATCGGTGATTTTATACACAGTTCAGATGGGTAAATACCTTGTTGGTTCCTAAAATGCTGTACTCGCAGTCAAACCTGTCTGTGTCTTATCTGTTTTTGTTTTTTATTTGCTCATGGTTGCGGGTGCTTCGGTGGTAGCCTGCCTTTAAGAGCACAGTGCCCAGGCTTGAGTGCCCTAGACTGGACACCATCCCATCGCAGGGCTGGGCAGGGGTCGCTGTTAGAGGTCAGATCGGCTTTCTCTCCCCCCAAACACAGCCAGTCATGTCTGTATGTGACCCCAGAACTAGTCAAGTCAAGTCAATTTATTTCTATAGCGCTTTTTACGATACAGAATTGTCACAAAGCAGCTTTACAACAATGAG
>JAVSBV010075613.1:0-10128 GCA_033117975.1 Parotocinclus spilosoma | reverse complement strand
GACAGAGACACAGACAGAGACACAGACAGAGACACAGACAGAGACACAGACAGAGACACAGACAGAGACACAGACACAGACAGACACAGACAGACACAGACAGACACAGACAGACACAGACACACACGTCAATGTGAAGTTTGGAGTAATTAATTTACCTAACACGTCTTTGGACTGTGGGAGGAAACTGGAGTAGGCGTAGTACTACGTAGTACTGGAGTAGTACTTTTTGCTGTAAGGCAGTGGTGCTACCCCACTGAGCCGCCCCAAATGCTCTAGATATTAAATAACTGCGCACGGTGATGCTCATGTACAATAAACTACATTTGACAATTACCCAGCAGCTCAGCACAGCGGTGCTTAATCCATTCCTGACCAGAACTGAAACGGCTTTCTGAAGCTGGAACCACGTACCTCTCAGTGCCAGTTTGGGTGGTGACAGTTTTGGGTTAGCGCCATTTCCTCACAGTTCCAGAGATCCTCGTTGGAGCCATGTGCTGAACTGGATGTACTTGATGACTGGACAATGAGGACTGATGAGGGAGCGTTGTCATGTCATGCCCTGCTCTCTTAGGGTGGAAAAATGCTCTTCTCATTCGTTGCCTTCTTTTACTCCATTTTAGCCTGAAAAGGACGTCCGAGTTTACACCACTGGACAGCATGGACAGTACGTTCCCCCCGATGACCCCCACACACAACTACCTTGTCCGTAAAGAAGCATTGGTGATTGCTCATCACTTCTACCTTCACTACCAAGAGCAGTTTCTCTTTTCAGACCTCACTATGGCTGAAATGACTTCTAACAACGTCAGCTTTAGTCTTAGATCGATACCAAGGACTGTGAATGCTCTTTGCTAATCTTACACTGAAAATAGGAGAGGAATCCAAACCTTAAGGTAGGCAAACTGATCCTAAGGAAAAACACCCGAACAAAACGATCTGTCCAAAAGGTTCATCATGTTTGTCACCTCATTTACGTTTCCAGCTTTTAGCAGACGCCCTTAGCCACAGCCACTTACCACTGATACAGCCTTACTATTCAAGCAATGGTGGGTTAAGGGCCAAACCATGGAATCTTGGCAGACGTGGGATTCGAACCCTGGACCATCAGGTCCAGTGCCTTTACCGCTAGGCTAACATCAGTCCCTAGGCTACCACCTCCATTGGTTACAACCTATTTGGATAGCTTAACTGGAAGTAATAACACAATCATAAAGGCAAGCACTTGCCGTTTGTTAGCTTCTATTAGAAACAGATGAGCCAACCTTAGAGCTTTTTGCCAACGCTCATGGAAGGTTTGAGAAAAAGTCCTACTGGTCATGATCATCATCATCATCATCATCATTAACATTCATGTTTAGATCTTGATGTCATCTTTTAATGTTGTTGTTTTATTCAAATGAATCGTTTGTTTGAGCTTATTGTATTATACTCGGTGTAACGTTTATAATTGTTGATATAAAGTGTTTCCTTTGACACTGAATATAATTAAAATAAGATTCTTAAGTACAAACGTGTTAGCATTTATATGGGTTAATAATTAATGACCCTTTTTTATTTGTGTTGGAGATATAATAATTGAGTTCATTATAGGGCAACTCTAATTGTGTAATACCTCATTTTGTCCACAAGGCGGCATCCGTTCCCCGAATATTACCAGATTAAGAACTGATGCCTAAATAACGATAGCAACGATTTAATTTAATTGTGTTTTATTTATGTAGTTATAGAAACTTTCTTTTTTATTGCATTTTAGAATTTATGGACCCATTTCTTTTATATCATAAAGGAACTTAGTTTATTTTATTCTCTTTAATACAGAAGGCGTTGTTTTTGAGAGACGTTAATTGGTGTAACCGGTGAGTTTGCGTTCTTTCTGCTCTTTATTAAAATACGAAGGAGTTTAAATTAGATTTTTTAGAATTAACCCGTATAATAACTTATAAATCATGTTTAGATCTTCATGTCACCCTTTAATATTTTCTTATATAAAATGAATCGTTTTTGTTTGAGCTTATTGTAGCGAACTCGGTTTATAATTTTTCACGTTTACATATATAAACGTTTATAATTGTTCATATAAAGTGTTTCCGTTTACATTTAATATAATTAAAATAAGATTCTTTATTACACACGTGTTAGTATTTATAGGTGTTAATAATTAATGTCCCTTTTTCATTTGTGTTAGAGATATAATGATTTTATGTTCCCTAAGTGCACTTCATTATAGAGCAACTGTAATTGTGTAATGCGTTATTTTGTCCACAAGGCGGCATCAGTTCCCCGAATATTTCCAGATTATCCCTGAACTGATCCCTAAATAACGATAGAAACAATTTAATTAAAAAAAAATTTATTATTTATGCAGTTTTATAAACTCTTATTTATTGTATTTCATAATTTATGTATCTATTTTATACTGTGAATGAGCTTAAAGCTTAATTTATTTTCTTTAATTGTGTGTATAATCATTTATACATAACTAAATACTTAATAACTAGCATAATAACTAATAAAATATGTTAAGGTCTTCATGTCATCCTTAAATGTTGCTTGTGTCCTTTCTGCTTTTTATTAAAATACAAAGGACACTATAGGGCAACTAATTGTGTAATGCGTTATTTAGTCCACAAGGCGGCATCATTTCCCCGAATATTTCCCGATTTTAACCTGATGCCTAAATAACGATATAAACAAATTTAATTTAAATATTTTGTATTATTTATAAAGTTCTATAAACTTTTTCAAATTGTATTTCATAATTCATGGATCAGTTTCTTTTATTCTGTGAATGAGCTTAAAGACTAATTTCTTTTCTTTAATTATGTGTATAATAATTTATAAATAACTTAATACTTAACTAGTGTAATAACTTATAAATTATGTTAAGGTTTTTATGTCATCTTTAAATGTTGTTTTTCTGGTCAAATTAACTGGTAAGTCTGTGTCTTTTCTGCTTTTTATTAAAATACGAAGGACACTTTAGGGCAACTTTAGGGTTTACATTTCATATACTGGATTTTTGTAAAGTCTCTTTCATTAAACTTAAAAAAAAAATGCAATCAAAGGCAAGTGCAATCTTGGAAATGGCAAAATCAAATGCAACTGAAACTGACAAATCAGGTGGCACAGCTAACAGTCAACTTGGACACAGCAAAATCAGAAAAAACTATTATGTTATTTTTAATTTGTTGGATATGGAAGAATTTGAGCACCATGCCAAACCCAATTGGGTTTTTTAAAAGGACGGATTTCTGTAAAATGTTTATATAAAAAAAATAATATATATATAGGTTTAAAATCTTTAACTGCACTGGTGGTTTGTGCTGCCCATTTGCTTTGCTTAAGACTTAAAAAAAAAAAAAAGATTCACAGTTAATATTCAAGTCACTATTATTTCTGCAGCACTTTTAGAGCACTGACTCAAAGCAACTTTATAAATATCTGAGTTTAGGCATGAAAAAGGGAGCTTTGACCTCCTTAGGAACAGTAGATTTTATCTAAGAAATGAAGCAAAGCTTAGGCAGTCTACAGTAACTACACCGAAACTGAAGTTAAAACAGTTTTAACACAAACACAAACACACAAAAAGGGCATGAGTGGCAACATAACATTATGAATATAATAAACCAAACACACTAAAGAAGCCAAGCTGGAGTGGAGAGGTACTGGAATCTTAAGAATTGTTCAGAAAGAAAACTGAATATGTAGTTACTGTTACAACAAAGTGGAAACAGAACATTTCTTGACTCTGCTCAAGGATAAAAATTCAGATTAAAATGGGTCTAAAGCACAGTAGAATGGCAGGCCAGAGACAACCCCAAATCCCATCCATTAGAACACACATTGCGGTGTGAAATCTGTGTTTAGACTAAAAAAAAACAGTGTCTGAATCCCAAACAAAAGTGGGGAAGGTATTCAGTTGGCTGGAATAATTTATAAATACAGAAACAACTAGTTTCTCTTACTTTAAACACGACCAGTAATGTTACTAATCATTATCAAAAAATGCCTACCCATGACCCTATACACCTTCTACAGCAAGGAATTATGGTCTTTGTAGTTTGGAATATATATGGAAATTCCCAAGTTTGCATAGCACTAGATAACTACTAGATAATTATCTCAAGTAAATAAAAGCTACACCAAAAAGTGTACCAGTTCTATCAATAATCAATAGGTATTTCTCTTTAATCCAATGTAACCATAACACCGTCAGGTTCTGTAGTTGCGTCCCTGCACTAAATTTGTGTAATGTGATGTCGGACTGTTAGGTGTTTAAGCTATAGCTATTTTTCCTCTTTGTGTAAATTGCTAACAAGATTTTTTAAATTCCCTTTGGGATTAATAAAGTATCTGGCTGCTTACAAACGGAGGCAAATCGCACTAAACATAAGACTGATGATTAAATGTAATTAAAGCCAGATTACCTGGTGCTTTAACTTAATTAGATTGTGCTCCAGATCCTGGTTTAAACTTACACTTATTATAAAGAAATAAAGATATTTAACCACAACAGGAACTATAAACATGATTTAAATTAACAAAAACACTTACCAATTAAACGGTGAATATCCAGCAGGCCTTAAAAAACCAAACCAAACCAAACCAGAGAAACTCTGGAACTCGCTCCTTATATTTAATTACAACCGTGAACGTTAAATTAACGATTAGATTAAACCAAATCAAAACAAACCAAACAGACTAGCTCACGAGCTCTAAACACACCGAGGCCCAAACAAACAAAACCGGGCCGCGTGCTCACACGACCTATTTATGTCTTTACGTTATAGTCACCTGCCAATTACGTAATTAAGAGGTGATTCAATTACGCATGCGCTGAGAGAACCGACTCATCGTAGGAATCGATTCAGTTCACATTGGAATCATCTGCTAAAAGTTTTTTAAGGGTTTAACCCAGATTGTTCGAATAATCAAATCCTCTGATTTCTTATTAAGAATTTAAAATTATTTTTGTACCCGTTTTTTATAAGCTACTTATTCAGACTGGATAGAGCTGATGCAGATATTTACTTAGGATAGGGTTAGTGCCATCTGCTGCACAAACAATATAATAGCGTTTACTTGTTAATGGAAAAAAATAAAAATAAACCTTCAAAAATAAAGTTTTCTCCTCCATTTGTAGGCAATACAGGCTTTTTTTTTTTATTCATTCATTTTTTAAATACCTGCCTGACACAATAAATAAAATAATAAAAAGAAGCCGGTCTTGTTGTTTCTGATTAAAACTAAAGACGTGCACTCCCTGTTTACATTTTATTTCTTTTAAAACGCATTTTCAGTTCGTTTTTCTACAACATTTCACTAAAGCAATGTTTTCTATACATCTCAAACCCAAAGTCTTTCTTACTGTTGCAAACATTTCGAAATGCAAATATCTTTTTAGTTCCAACCAAAAATTCCCAAGAACACGTTTCACCTGCCTACCCACGTGTGTACGAGATTACGCGCGCTCACGCGCAAACACACACACTGCACATGTATTTGGATGTATCCAGTACCGACTGATCATAATTTACTTGCTTTATTTGTTAATTGTTTATATACATTACGTTATTTTATTAAATCAGAGCTTAATGAATTTCCATAACTTGAAAATACAAGCGTTGCACTCATGATCCCGTATAAAGGTCATGATAACACGCAGGTGCGTAGCAGCAAATTCTGGGCCTTGGACACTCTCACTGTCAGTGGGCCCCTATCCATGCCCATACATGAGGAACATGAGGGGGGAAAAAAAGGATTTTTATGGGCCCCTCTCCCTACTCGGGCCCTGGGTAGTCAGGTCCACTTTTCCCCCACTACCACGCCTATGATAACACGCAAAGTTTAGCGTCCTTTGTTTCTTTCAACCTCACTTTTAATATTTTGATTTCCTCCTGTGGTCGCGTTCGGCCTGATATTAATAACTGCTCTAATAATTATTAATGTTCCTCCCTCGCTCCCTCTTCTCCCCAGTGCGCATTTATGACCAAAGTCCAGTTGGAATGACAAAAAGTGTCACATGAATTCAATTCAGATCTTTCAGAGTCGCACCGCCGCATATTTGATCTTTAATTGGATTTCAGTACCATATATGGAAGTGGCCCAGATCAGAACTGAAAATGTCCGACGCAATGCAGTTTGATCCGAGAATAAAAGAGGATTTGGTCCATGGCTGGGGCGGATTATTTAAGTGTTTAACCCAGATTGTTCAAATCATGAAATCCTCCGATTTCATATTAGGCCAGACTTTTCAAATTGCTTGTTCCTCGGATCTACTGAGGAGGGAGGAAAAAAAAAATAAAAAGAAATCTTTATTTTTCAGCACTTGTCAATTTCTAGAGGACTATGTGGAATTAATACAAGGAAGGAGGAAGAAATAAAAATACATTTTCATTTAAAAATAACATTTATTCAACCTACAATTAAATTAAAGTGAATCTGGGGAGAAAAAAAAAATGAACAGAATAAAACCGTTAGACCACCAGAAGGCGGAAAAAGCCTATATATATATATATATATTTTTTTTTTTATTTATTTATTTTTTTTTTTTTTTGATGCAGATACCGCAGGATAGGATTAGTGCCATCTGCTGGACAACCAATATAATAGCATTTACTCGTAAATACTCTTTAATAACTAATGCATAATTAATAAACCATCAAAATAAAGTTTTCTCCTCCATCTGTACACTACGGAAAAAGCAAAGGCACCTGCCTGACTGAATACACAATAAACAAATAAAAAGAAGCCGGTATTGTTATTTCTGTTTAAAACACTCGACGTTTTCACTTTCTTTCTTTCTTTCTTTCAAAATGCGTTTTCACTTCGTTTTTCTACAAGTTTATAGGGTAAAACGGCGTAAAAAGGCATGTAGGGTTAATTTGTTTTCATTCCTCATCCATGGCAGAGTCACAGTGGTTTGCATTTTTTATATTTTCAGTGCTCTTTATTTACAGTATTATTCACAGACAGCAAATGCTCAGTGTTTTTTTGTTCACAGTGGGATGGTTGTAGGTCTATAACATCTGTATAACATCTGATCTGATATGAGATTTCAGTTTAGTAACGACACACACCGCATGTTTATGTAAGAATCCAAGAATGATTGATATCAGTACTTTATTCATATAGCACTTTTCAAAGACAAAGCTACAAAGTGCTTCCCGATTAAAAAAAATCTAATAACAGAAATAACAATCAAAAGAAAGAGGAAATATAACACACTCAGACTGTACATAAGCGAGACACACACAGACACACACAGACACACACAGACAAGCGCGTTACATTTGATCACAACTCATAAAAGAGTAAAAGTGACTGTCGAGGCGTTTCTTAAGACAGAACGTAGATTCAGAGAGCCCGATTTTACACCAGCCCCCCCCAAGAAGCTTGAGGATCTCAGCGACATGGGGGATATTCCACAAGCTAACCCAATAAGCCAGGCTTATACACTACATATTTTTTGTAACTCTAATGACTTTTTGAGTCTCTCTGAACTTGAGGCGTTCATGCTGTATTAGTGACCTTCCAATACAAAAACCGGGCTTTTGATGGAGCCTGGAGTAAAAGGTTCGGCTAACTTGAGCGAGGATTACTCAGATGCATGGCTTTTATGAACTCGCTTTGTGGAATACCGACTGGAATTTGAACGAGAAGCGGCCACAGATATATTCAGGGAGTTCACCGTGTTACAGCCTTTAAAAGGAAGACCTAGTGCTTTAAAATCAATCCTGAATAACACCAGGCTCATGTGTTCCCTACGTCTAGTTTTTGTTAAAAGACTAGCAGCAGCATTTTGGAGCAAATAAAGACTGACCAGATATCCTTGACTAAGGCATTGCAATAATCCAAACGTGACGAGCCGGACGCAGAAAAGATTCTCCCAGGGTCCTGAAAATACAGAACCTGTCAGATTCTTAGTTGGAAAAATAACTGAGCACGGGCAGGTAGAGGAAAATGAGCAGTACGACGCCCGAAACCGATGTTGCACAGGAAGGTGAAAGTCCTGACTTGAGTAAAGGTGGCTCTAGAAATTAATTTTCACAACTGCTGCCATTTTTCATTACATCCGTGGTGTACAACTGAAAAAAACGGATTTGAAAAATGGACTTTCAAAGAGGCATGATGAACTGCGTAGACGGCGTACTGCTTTTGCACAGTCTGAAGGAAACGCCAGGGCTCCTTACATTCATCTGCTTTACGTTTTCCCCAAAATCTTCTCAGAAATGGTGCCTTTTTCCTAACTTTCCAAATAAGAATTTATGAGGATTCATTATTAGAAATGTGAGGAGACTGAGCCCATTTTTTTAACATGACATAAATGAACCAAAGGAGAAGATTTGCATCAGACTGCACATATTGTTACATGTACATTTATATTTACCGCATTCAGCAAATCAGAGCGACTTACAACTCGTACAGTCTTACAATTCAACAATGGTGGGTTAAGGGTCTTGCTTAGGGACCCAACTGTGGCAGCTTGCTAGAGGTGGGATTTGAACCCTGGACCATTTACGTCCAATTTTATTATGAATTAATAAACAAGAAATCCAGTTAATTATAGCAGCTCTATGGAACCGAGTCAGGAATCCTCATGCACTCTAAACAACATGGTAAATCTAGCTTTATGTATCGCACCGACCAAAAAAAGAGCACTAAATTATTTGGACGTTTCACAAGGCAGGATAACGAGGACCAATAACCCTCGAGCTCCAAGACATACCTTCTGTTCTCTTCATAAACGACGAACGACACGACGCAGAAACATGAACAACCGATAACAATCTTGACTTGCAATATCCGTCCGTGGCGCTGTCCGGAAACGTCCCTGGCAGTAACGCTCAGCAGGACACGAGGAGCGAGTTGAGGGACTGGTGGCTCTGTGCTCTCTGTAGCGTCCCGCTGCTCGAGAGGATCTCGCACGCAGCCAGCTCGTGGCAAAGGGCGTTCAGCACTTCCAGAATATGAGCCTTGCCTGTGTCGGGACGATGAAGACAGAGGCGGATCAATAATGAAATCGGACTGAAAACAGCTGGCTAAGAAGTCGAAGCTCTACCATGTTGAGGATCACTGCAGGACTCCAGCGTGCTTAGTAAGATCTTCCCCAAGGACCTTCTTGATACGTTCTGAAAGCAAATTCATCAATTCATCAAACGCAGCCATGCAGATCCTGCCTCACGCCCCTTTTTTTTCCCAGTACAGGTCGCGGCATTGGCAGTTTCCAAGTAAGTCATAATCGTGTTCCAAGGTCAGAGACGAAAGTTTGTGGACACTCCTAATTATTGAGCTGAGAGAATTTCTGGATTCTCCACATACGAAATGTGGCAGCAGAATAGGTTGTACTGTGCCTCTCAATACAAGGGGCAGCTGAGAGAACTCGCTAGCCAGCTGTGACCTACAAAAACTGACCTCACAGTTATGATCTGACATCTAGTGGAAACCCATTTTAGAAGAACAAAAGCTGAGGGGCAAACTTTTAAATACCCATTTTTTTCTGTTCACAAACTTCTGTCTATGTTTCCACCAGATTTACTTGTGCAATCACTAAAGACCAGACGTCCAGACGTCCTTGTCATAGGCCTCAAAAACTAGTCTGAGACTAACCAGGTCTCGGAGCTGCTGAAGGAGCTGCAGAACATCCATGAGCTTCTCCTCGACCAGCGACAGGCGAACCCGCTCAGTCTCCAGCATCTGCAGTTCTCGCTGGAGAAGCTCCGTCTCCTCGGCCTTCTGCTGCAGCTCCTGCATTAAGGAGTCCTGGATCTGCACACACAATCACACATATATATACAGTCGATTCCGGTCAACTGGACCACCGGTTAATGGGACCAGCCGCTTATTCGGACCAAATCCTAAAGTACCGAATCAAATACTATTATATACGTGTAATATTATTCGCTTATTTGGACCAAAATTCCGCTTAATCCGACCAAAGAACGTGAGAAAAATACGCCACAAGTCAACACCTAGCGGATACAAAGCGGATCAGTGATTTATGGGGGAATGTTTGGGATCCCCGGGAGAATTTTTTCTCCAGGAGAACCTTTTATCAAAGGTCAGGAAATCCGAAAAGTTGTGTTGACAAGAGCAAAACCAGCGGGAGGTGAACACGCCCACCAC
>JAVSBV010075612.1:0-23382 GCA_033117975.1 Parotocinclus spilosoma | reverse complement strand
TTGAAAAAAACTGTGCTTTTCTTTCAAAAATAAGGAAATTTCTAAGTGACCCCAAACTTTTGAACGGTAGTGTATATGTAATTTTAAATAAAATATTTATACATTTTGTTTTAAATTATCTGTTTAATAACAACATGGATAATATTGCTATTTGTGGCTCCTGCATACGGCTCCTGCATACTTATGTGCACAAATACCCCACCTAAATTTGCCTTGAGTTGAACCTTGAGCTATAGGAGTTCTTCTCCACCCAGGGAGCACAGATAATTATGCACTTACTCTAGGCTCCAGGTCAGGGACATTGTTGTCAGAGTTTGATCTCTCAAAATAGGCAAACTTTTATGTCACTGAGGAGGCTTTTTTCCCATAATCTGTATAAACACACCCATGGCTTTAGCATACCTGCTTTCTCATTCTTGTGTCCTTTGCTGTCTTTCTTATGTCAGATCAGGGAGATAACACTGCTTATGGCCAGCTACATCAGCAGTGTTCATCAACAGAAATCTGCAGCACATCATCTCTCTGCCCCAGCCCTACTGCTGCTTCAGTCCCAGTCAGGAGAACACCACAGCAAATCTCCTCTTGCAGTCAGTGGCAAACCAGGCAAAACCCCGACGCTTCTCTGATTCACTCACTAATAAACACTCCATAAACTGGCTGTGAGCTTAAATTCTGTGTTTTGGATTTTCTGTGTCCTAGGATTTTCTCATATTTATTATACAGAAGCAAATCCTAATTATATATTATCTCAGATTAAGAAATCCTTAACCTAAGCAACCAATGACACAGAGCTGCCAGATTGCATACCTTGTAGACTAAATCAACATAACCACAAATTTCAGCTACCATTTAAAAAACATGGAAACAGAAACTAAATATTGGTTAACTTCGTACCTGAAAAAAACAGCCCTGATACAGAAATGATCATAAACTAATGTCAAGACATTTATAGTGGATTTTGGCAAGTCAGGATACACTATAATGCCCTGTCTCTAAAGAAAGCTAATATCATAATTTTAAGGAATTTTACTCAGTTTATTTTGTTGATCTATATTAAGTCAGTTTCACAGTCACCATGCATATAAAAAAGATTTCAAGTTGTGTTGTCATCTCTTAGTAAGAAACCTAAGAGTGGGCATGTGCTAGTATTAAAAATAGAACTTCCACTTGGATTGCATTACACCAGCTTAGTTCTCATGATGTATGGAGAACAATAGTTGTTCTTAACATCCCACCAAAAAGGTGGTAAAGGCGATCATACAATGTGCTGGTGTTGTAGACCATGTAGTCATGTAGTATGTTTTTGGTTTTTTTCAATTTCAAGGAGCCCATGACTAACATGTCACTTTCTGAAATATATATTGCCCAATTCAGGAACATATAGGACATTACAAAAACTAGGCTCACATGAACACTTCCTGAAAGAAGTTGTTACATGTCAAAGATAAGCACTATTTAATTACATTGTTGGGGAGCAACAGGTTTTCTAATCAAAAGCAAGCCAATCCAGTGTAACACTGGTTTACCTGAAGTATGCTTGATGTATGAAAACTCGGATATTTATGGTGGTTTATGGTTTCAGCTAAGGAAAATGAAAATTATGTTCCACTCAGGTTTCACCTGACAAGTATCAGTGGTAGCAGCTAGTTTGTCACCTGTGTCCCTCCCACTCTTGTAGGCAACTCATCTGATTGGCTTTTTAGTCTGAACCGCCCTTGATTACCATGGAAACAGACCGAGAGTGACTTCAGGTTGCTTTCAGGTATGAGACTTAACTGAGACACACCCAAACTTGTTTGAACTGGTCCCTGAAATTTACCTATGTAGGCTTGTTTTGGTAGACTGAGAAAGAATATGAACTCACAGGGTGGAAAATAAAAACAGGAAGGGGGTTAATAAGCCATTCAGACATTTTAGCCAGTAACGTAAAAGCATTTCCTTCATATGAAATTTACTTTAACCTTGTAAGCCAGAGCAAAGAGATTTCCGAGTTAGTAATATGTCCCTTCTACACTGCTCACAAAAATCAGGGGATGTTTCATTTTGGCACATCTCATTTCTGTTAGCAGTATAATAAAGCTGTAAAATTACAATTGGTTTGTATTTGTATGCATAAAGTGATTTTCTCTGACTTTACATGACTGCTACTGTGGGTACCGACTATAGTAAGGCTGTTAGGGCTTGTTAATTTTTATCAACAAGTTAGCCATACAGGATTTAGCTCGTTAATTGTTAACATTACATTTGAGCAAACTGAATGTCA
Source organism: Parotocinclus spilosoma (assembly GCA_033117975.1). Taxonomy (NCBI): domain Eukaryota; kingdom Metazoa; phylum Chordata; class Actinopteri; order Siluriformes; family Loricariidae; genus Parotocinclus; species Parotocinclus spilosoma. Next base: position 21,119 of record JAVSBV010075612.1, on the reverse strand, counting down.
CCCAACTGGGCTGCCACACCACAGAGAAAAGTCAGTTTCGCCCATAGGACAACATTCCCACTGTTACAGTAAACCTGGTCAAGCCAGTCTAACCTGATTTGAAGAGCAAACATGGTATCATGCAGGTTAAAACTCCAACTCTGAACAACATAGGTGCGTTTTCTTCAAGAGCTATTATCTAAATAGGTTGTACAGCATTTAAGCTGTATATCAGCTCATTTAGGAAACATGAGTTAACATTAATAAGTAGTCATGTATACCGTTGTCAGTAAACCCATCTGATCTATCGTGACAGAAGAGGAACCTTGTATAAACCACAAACATGCTCTGTGGTGTGATCACCTGATAAGCTCAGAAGCTGATCACCTAATAAGATCAGAAGCGCTGAACAGAATACTTCACACTGGTTATATACACACTAGCATTGCTGTTCCTTGACAGAAACAGCATGAATAGTTGAATATACTGTTAATTTAACAACTGCGACTATTTAGAAACGTCATTGTTCAAGATCCTTAAGGGGCACAGTTAATACAACATTATTAACTGGTAGAACAGTGGGAGAAGTGTTCAAGTGTAGACATGCCATGGAAGTTCTCACAGCATATCTATATTACAGGGGGGGTTGTGCACCAGAGCTATTTTTAACAACTTGAGGGTAGAGGAAGAAGCCTAAATGAAGGAGGGAAAAAAAAAAAAAACCCTTATGTAGCCCCATACAAAGCCAGTTTTAGTATTGTCCAATACTACCCCAAAAATTACATTACAAGAACTAGTAGACAAAAGTTTATTAAAAACATTGACAAACTGTACATGGACATATTCATCTAATATTTACTTGAGCATTAGTCACAATATGGCTGTGCTTAAACCAAATCAAAACTAAGGCAGACTACTCAGTCTCTACCCCAGTTGGGCTAGAGGGACTGAACTGTAAAATAGCTTAAAATAAGACAGCCATTTAACCACAATATAACATGTAACAGACACTTGTTCAATCCCTTTTAAAAAAGTTCAACCGCACATTAAATTCAAGCAATGTACAGCAGGTCCTCTGGTCCCGTTTGTAGCACTAGTGTTTAAAGACAGTAACTGAACTGGGGGAGCCTTTATGACATGGTTTCCATCTCCCTAGGCTGCAAAGGAAGAGGACAGGAAGTTATGAATAAGCACTCTGAAGCCACAAATGTACACAATGCACAAGTCATAAGCTGGACAAACTTACCTGTGCTTTGCTGTACCTGGCCTGCCGTCTATTCAAGAAAAACTGGTGGAAGAAACGGCAAACATTAATGTACTGCAAAAAATGGCAACGTCCAAATACACTTAAGTGCAAACAAATACTTTACTGACCAGTACAAGGAGGCCAATGATCACAGCTAGAACAACCACCACAATCACAGCAATTATACCACCAGTAAGCTTCTGCATAGTAATGGTGGGTGCCTGAGCATCCACATAATAGACCAGGATCTTCTCCAGAGTTACTGGGGTACCGTCAACATTGAGCTCAAGTGGCTTAGCATCTTTGAACAGGGGTAGGACTTTGACCTAGAAATAAAAACAGATCACTGAATATACCACACTTATAGACCATTCTGAACAACTCACTACAGCATTCATTTACTTACATCTTTCTCCATATAGTAGGCCATACGAGGCAGGTCTATCGACCGGTCTTCCTTTGGCTTCTGAACATCCGCAATAATCATGCGTGCATTGGCATCATACTGGAATAAAAAAAAAAAAAAAAGTAACTTGTAAGAGGACAATACTACAGAAGAAATGACAAGTAAACATGGATTCCAATACTCCATCCTCACCTGAATCTCTTTGACTAGGTTCGTGTCAAATGAATAACGGCTAGTCAAAGCATTTGCCAGCGCACTGTGAAGAACAAATTTCAGCAAGTCAATACTATGAATCATGCTACAAAAGCTTAAATGACACAATAAAAGTTTACATACAGTCTCACTTTCTCTTTATCCAGAGCAATACTGGTTGTGTTGTGCACCAGCTCAAGACGGACCCAGCTAGTGGTTGGGAAAAACATCTTTATCACCACACTGACATAACCCAAGTTCACAGGTGAACAAAAGGACTAAGCATTAATACAAGCATCCTAACAGTGAAAGAGTACTTACTAGGTCTCCACAGGCTCACACTTTAGGTTCTTGTCACCTTTATCTGATCGGCGAACACCAGCACTGTTGACACACCAGCATATTTCCGTGTTGTTGCACTGGATTGCCTTGAATGTTCCATCATTTTCACATTCTGGGTCATAAATGCCATCGTTATCCACCAGTGCGGTCTCAACTGGCTTGCCACCAGATCGAGTAGACAGGCCATTCTTGGCCCGGTACATTTCAGCCTTCATGAGGTAGCACTTGGGGATCACTACAACAAATGAACATTGAAAAACAGCCCAACATCAGATGCAATTACTTTAATGGGTGCGGCAAGCCATCCAAGTCACGTCGACTTACATTTGTCACACTTTAATTCCTGTTTCACACCAGCTCCAAGTCCAACCATAATCGTGCATGTACATGAAGGTCCATCACAGGTCGCCCATTTCATGGTTCTGCATGAGCCTTTGGGAAGGAGGGAAGAACGGTAGAATTAGCAGCCACATTTAACCAGTAAACTAAGGACAAAGTCCTTGGGTCCAATTCATGAAGTGACTTATCCAAGCGGCAGCCTAATTAACACAAGTGAGTCATTTTGGCTCACATCATCAATTATAATGAAGTGGAGGTTTGGCAAACAAAATGTAAAAGTATTTTTTTAAATATAAAGCTAAAGTCTAAGGGTACTCTCAAGAGTACTCTGCGCAACACTTCACTAGAAGGTATTGTGTTGGAAATAACCAGGGTGTGGCAACAGAGCCATTGTAGTTGCTCTGTTGAAAGCAAAACAGGTTCGATGAAACTAGCAGTGAAACTCGTCCCTTCCCCCACACCATATACTCGAACAGGAGCTCGGGTTCCAACTAAGAAACTATTCGACAACTAATCTGTCTTTTAGAATGACAAAACACTTCATAACGACTTAAAATACTTACCACATGACGCTTGCGCAGAAGCGCCAGTAACAAAAGCCACCAGGCATAGAGCGAGTAAGAGCTTCATCTTTGAGGTAATCTCTAAGGGGAAGAACAAACAACTTCAGAACACCAAACAACACTGTCCTCTCTTCAAATCATATCCAATCAATTCGCCCAATGAATTCAAATACAAAACGGATCCGCAATAATAATCCGAAATAAGTGCGTATTCCTCCTTCCCGCTAATTAAAGTCAAAAACGCATTGAGACTACACAAACAACTCCTCACCTTGTTCCACAAAGCACACAACTACCTGAAACCCGCTTAGGTGCCTAATTATACCTGAGCGTCTAACCGACGTCAGGTGATATCAGAATATGGGCGGAGCTATCTTTGAAGCAACTCGCGTTTGTTCCGTACATCCATATATGGTAGAACCCCTGTTTCGATCAGATATGTAAATGAGTTTCGCTAAATGCTATTTGAAGTAAACAGGTTGTGTTTACTCATTTCTCACAGAGTTTAATTCAGTACAGTGTAATCTCTAACCCAAATAGCCCATTCGGAAAAGAATTATGCTCAATTCCAAATTAGTTATCTATTCTTTTTCTGAGGTCATCCTTAGAATATTAAGCATTACCACAACTCTCATCATATAATTCTGGCCAAGATGCGCTTGCATATTGCCGAGTTTTATATTTATTAAGATATTTTTGATCAATAAATCAAATCCTTATGTAAACTGCCTTTCCTCTTTCCTGCCTTTTTTGCTGTTTTATACAGACACACTAGCTAACATAAAACTTCATGATAAAGCCATCTTAATCTGCCATCACTTAATCTGAACATGTGTTGTAGTTGATTATTTTCTTACATTAAACTTCACATTTCACGTTTTACTGTTTTCATAACAAAATAAGTGAGATAGAAGATTAAAAAGAAAGTCTCTACAAAAAAGGCAGTTTGTGGTCAAAAATTTTACATTTACTAGCTACAAGTCAATTAATCAACTACGCTATACTCTAAACGGCCCCTTTTATTTGTTTATTTAAAACCGAGACCATTTCATAATTAATATACTTATAGAAAATAAGGGGATATTTCGAAATGAAATATCACCCAATAAAATATTTGCTTCTTTTTGTGAGCAGTGTATATCATCCTATACTAAAGTGAACCATATTACGCAGTGAGATTTATTTAACACTGTGACCTCACTGTAGAACTGCTGATTTCCTACATCAACACCTGACAGTTCCTATTCTTATAATCCAACTTCCCATTGAAAACATGAAGATGTGGAAGTTATACCCCATAGCATGATAAATGTGGACCTATTATGAGTCAAGAATGTTGCTCTATGAAATGTAAAAAAAATGCACAATCGATTCACACAACCTACTGATAAGGACAAACCATCAGCATAAAGATAGTGGTCTAATCTCATCATAAGTCCTTTGATAAATGAATACAAAAATACAACTTGCAATAAGAAAGATGGCAGATATAGCAGAACAGCTGAATTAAAGCTAAAAAAGAACTATATTTATTAAAGTTACAGATAAAAGCCTGGACATTACTAGCGATTACGATATTCACCAACACCAATTAGAGAGAGCATCAAATAACATGCGCTGTTCACTGTTCAAAATGAAATATCCCATAATTTTAAAGCAGTGTATTTTTTACAATAATTGAATATTTACACTTTACAAACTTAGTAGTGGGGAGCATGGTGACTCGGTGGGTAGCACCTCTGCCATGCAGAAAGAAGGTCCCGGGCTCAATTACAGGGTAGAGTGGCCTGGGTCTTTTCTGTGTGGAGTCTGCATGTCCTCCCCGTGTCTGCGTGGGTTTAAATTTGGGTACTCCGGTTTCCTCCACAGTCCAAAGGCATACGTGTTAGAATAATTGTCTCTAAAATGTGGCCCTTAGTGTGTAACTGTGTGTGTGTGTGTGTGTGTGTGTGTGTGTCACTATGATTTATGGCTCAGGCTGACCCACTGTGTTGAAAATGTAATTTATCTGAATAGTGTATTGTTAATCTGATGTATATGTTTTAATGTGAATTGTATTTCAATTTATATTATAGCGTTGTGTGACATTAACCTATATCATAAATAGCTTGTTATATTTATTCTCTATATTCTCAAATTTGTGTTCAATCCATGTAAAATCTTATCTGTTCAGTTCTATCATACTGACATAAAGATGACAGCACCAAATCTTTTAGTAGTCAAGTCAATACATAATATATAGTCTAAAATTCATAATAACTATTATTATATTATAGTCTTAATCAAACCTAGGTATTGTTACTTTCAGAAGCAAATGATGGATGATGGATCTGTTTCCCAGTCCCGGGTTCAACCCCAGGGTGAAGTGGCCTGGGTCCTTTCTGTGTGGAGTCTGCATGTCCTCCCTGTGTCTGTGTCCCTGGGTTTACTCTGGGTACTCTGGTTTCCTCCCACAGTCCAAAGACATGCATGTTAATTGGTGTCTCTAAAGTGGCCCTAAGTGTGTGACTGTGTGTGCCCTACAATGAATTGGCACCCCATCTAGTGTTGTTCCTGCCCTTGCATCCAGAGTTGCTGGGTGGGCACCGACAGGCCCGCGACCCCGTGTGGATTAAGCTGAAGATTATGGATGGATGGATGGATGTGTTTCCCTTCTTTTCTCAAACTTAATCAGAAGTCACCACATAATAGTGTAAAGCACACTACTTTGTACCGGAGTGGAGTGACACATTACACTTGTCTGCCTGGTGTTCTGAAGGATGACACTGGGTTTAATGAATGGCATGTAAATGTTACCTGCCTGACTGCATTGTGCCCTCTGGGAAGTTTGCTGGAAGAGAGATAAGGTTATGCCGTTTATTAGGGGATGGCTTTGGCCCCCCAGTTCCAGTGAAGGGAAATTTAAATTCTTCAGCAAACATTTTAGACAATTGTATACTTCCGGCACTGTGGGAACAGTTTGAGGAAGGCTGGTTTCTGTTTCAGCAAGACTGTGCCCAAGTGCACAAAGCAAGGTCCATAAAGGTGTGGTTTAATGAGTTTGGTGTGGACTGGCTTGCACAGACCCCTGATCTCAATCCTATTTAAACACCTTTGGGATTAACTATATGCTTAGATTCACTGCTGCAACATATTACGACCCAAAAATGTTTAGTTTGTTATTAAAGATTTGTATATATTACACTGCTGAAAATAAACTGTAACATGATGTCTTCACTTTGCTGTCTCACTATCATCAGTGTCACCACAGTAATTAAAAGCTAAACAACTGCTTCTAAACAATAAGTATGAAAATGACCTTCATTTAAAGCAGTTTATCTCAAAATATAACAACACAACACACAGGTGGCCAAGTGTAATGAGCTAATTTTTACATAGACCTATTGCACATGATACAGCAATTGGATATCTGTTAGAAATATGACTATAAACTCTTAATATGTTAGAACATTTCAGACACAAGGCAAAGTAATGAAAAAAGAAATTAAAAACCATGTGAAAAAAGGGTCTAAGTCACAAATAGTCTTAGCCACAACAGGACTGCTGTAGCATGACGTTTCTATAGACGTTTCAAAGTCTATTTGAATGAGTGTTTGTCTGCTCTGAGTATTCAGGCGCAAACTGGATTAACAAGTTTCGACAAATGCCTCAAGCTAATGAGTTACAAAACAGTTTCAGTAAATGTAGTCTTGGTTACCATCTACAACTATATGGTGACAATATTAGTAGAGAAAAACAGAGCACGAGATTAAACTCTAAACATTCTCAAAACTAGGGTTAATATGTGTTACAAAAGACATGACATCATGACATACTATACATTTAGTAACTTCCTGAAATAATTATTCAGAAAATTTTATTTGAGATTATGTTTTTACTCTTACTTGAGTAATCTCATAATAAAACACTTTAACTGTTACATTTTAGTTTGTTGACTGAGGTACTGGTTCCCAGCTGCTGAATTTTAAATGTCTAAATATGGCTTTCAAATAGGAATTTATATCTGAGTATTATTATTTTAAACCACAGTCAGGACATATACATAGTGTGTACATTCGGGTCTGCCTGTGTCCTGGGCACAGAATGTGAAAATGTACCTATTACAGTGGAAAATAACTGGCCAAAGTTTTTGAGATTGGAATGGTTTTTATGGTGACAAGTTGTGTGAATTCTAGATTGTGATGAGTCAATCCCTGCCATGAAAATGACGTTATCACAAAATGTACTGCTTTCTAGCCACTGCATTTCAGCCTTTATGTTCAACATATTTCAAGCTCGCAAATACTTTGGTACTGTGGGCATCCTAAACCCTTACCTGTTATTTTGTTTTTGTCTTGGGGTTCAGTGGGACTTAAATTTCTTGAGGTGCTCTAAAAAAATTAATTTGTGCCCTGTTAGACTTCTGTTACAGGATATCGAACCTTAGGTTATCATATCCTTTATCATGTAATTTATAGTATCTAACAAAGTGAGTACACCCCACATTTTTGTAACTTTTTATTATATGTTTTTATGGGACAACAGTCTAAATTAGCTGTGCCCTCAAACTAACTTAACACACAGCCAGTAATTTCTAAACCACTGGCAACAAAAGCAAGTACACCCCTAAGTGAAAATGGCCAAATTGTGCCCAAAGCGTCAGTATTTTGTTTGGCCACCATTATTTTCAAGCACCGCCTTAACTCTCTTGGGTATGGAGTTCACTAGAACTATTCCACCCATGACAGCATCACAAAGCTGGTGGATGTTAGAGACCTTGCACTTCTCAACAGATGCTCAGTAGGGTTTTGATCTGGATACATGCTTAACCTTTACGTTCAGTTTCTACAGATGTTATCATATTGGAATAGTGCCCTGCGGCCCAGTTTCTGAAAGGAGGGGATCATGATCTGCTTCAGTATGTCATAGTGCATTCAGGGTTCCCTCAATAAACTGTAGCTCTCCACAGCCGGCAGCCTGGTTGCCCCCACTCACAGTTGATAATATCTGAACCAAATAGGCTGACCACCCACTCCTTTAACCTCTGCAGTAATGCTGGCAGCACTTCTACGTCTATTTTCAAAAGCCAACCTCTAAATATGACGCTGAGAATGTGCACTTAGCTTCTTTGTTCTATCAGGGTGAGGCCTGTTCTGAGTGGAAACCTGTCCTTTAAACCACTGTATGGTTCTGGCCACCACGTTGCAGCTCACTTTCAGGCTGTTAGAAAACTTCTTGTAGCCAAGGCCATCTTTATGTAGAGCAAGAGTTTTTTTCAGAGCCTCAAAGACTTCATTGCCATGAGGTGCCATTTTGAGGAACTTCCAGTGATCAGTATGAGAGCGTGTAAGAGTGTTAACACGAAAATTGAACATACCACATTCACACCTGATAACTTATAACACTAATGAGTCACATGATATCGGGGAGGGAAAATTGGGGACACTTTGGCTATTTCCACTTAAGGGTGTACTCATTTTTGTTGCCAGCAGTTTAGAAATTAATGGCTGTGTGCTGAGTTATTTTGGACCCAGATTATTTCGGGTCGGACCCACATGAACAAACAGACGAAGATGATGGTGGATGAGATGAGGACAGGGAGACGAAACAAAGGAACAAGGAGCATGGCATTAGCATTTGTGTCACCAGAAGGAGAGAAGGTATAACGGTTACTAGAATGTGGTACTGGAAATAGTTTGCAAGGAGTGCACAGTGCGCATGAGCTATATAGTGCAGAAGAACAAGCGACAGCTGTGTAAGTGAGCAAGTGGAGAATGAATGAATGTAGTGGTGACATGGGTGCATGATGTGAACAGACATGGTCAACACAACTTTCTTATATGGCACTGTAATAGAGCATTACAGTGGATCTTCTTCTTGGGTGACCACTCCAGAATCTTGTTGTCCATCCTGGAGATCCAAGGTTTATGCTTCCCAAGCCAGGGCATGCCCAGGATGAGGGACGAGGTGGATCCGAAGAGGAAGAGGAAGGAGATCCCCTCCTAATACCACGAGCCCAGCGTCATCGTGAGACCCTCTGTACAGTAAGTGATTTGTCCAGAGCCCACAGGGCGCCCATCCACATCCTTGAACTGGATAGCCTGAGAGAGTAGTGTGGTGGAAATGCCAAGCTCCTTTACCAGATGGGCATCAATGAAATCGCCCTCTGCACCATAGTCAATGTTGCGACAGAACGAGACAAGGTGGCAGTACAGAGGTCAATGGACATGGTACACGTGGAAGATGAAGGAGTAAGGTCTGTACGTCACTCACTGCGAGTGATTGAGTCATTTCCTCTGACAGGCACGACTTGGAGTTGTCTCAGGAATGCAGTGGTGCAACATCACACTGCGTGCGCTGATGGCCTGGGTACCACGGGTAGGCTGGTTGGGTTTTGGCATCGCGGGTGGCAAGTTTGGCTAGGACTTGCAAGTGGAAACCCTGTTTAAATAGACTGATGAGGACAGTATCATTATAGCTGCTAGCGTATATCCGCGATTGGCTGTCCCTGTCGAAGGGCGAGTAGGAGCTCCCCACTGGATTGTCTCAAGGGCAGATGACAAAAGATGACCCGAAACTATCCCCAGGAAGGGTCCGTGGTCCATGGCCTCACGTGGTGGTCGATCAGACTCCCACACGGCCATGGCCAAGTCCAAGGCGCAGTCCTCAAGCAAGGAAATCATTGGATCCAAGGATGGGGAGATTCAGCAGCGGGGCACAGCACCGCCATTTGTGCTCTGTGTGAGCATCGTCTGGGGAACCATAGCCTCCAGAGTGACATGCTACTGGTGTGGCTCTGGACCATTCCGGTGAGGCTAGCCAGCTGTTCCTAATGCTCCTTGATTTTGCAGCCTTTCAGCAGCTATGGGATACATTAGGAAAAGTATTCTGTCAATGCAATGTAATTGACGCGATAGCGCTGGATGAAGGAGACCTGACAATAGTACATTAAGATTGACCTTCTCAGTCTTGATTGTTAATGTGCCTTAATTGTTAATAATCTGTGCCTTACATAACGGGTCAACGGGTCTAAGACAAAACTACATGCCTTTAATACAGTGTTTAATACAATGCTTTTCATTACAAATCATAAAACATATTTAAACATATTTTATTATTTTGTATGTATTTCCATTTGCTGTAATGAAATGGTGCAAATTAAATTTGCACCCTGTTGATCCAGGCTATCCCAGCATGATATCACAATATTCAAAAGAGCATCTTGTGTCATGTCTTTATGCTTTCTGTCATCAAGTGCCCCCGTAATGTTAGCGGGTTATACCAAACATACATTCAGTTCCAAAAACAAAAACCTCACCAAGACAGTCTGAAACTTTATATGTGTGCATTAAATGATCCATCCAGTATCTTCTGCTTAACTGACATGTGGTCATGGTGCCCACCAGCCGGTGCCCATCCAACAACTCTGGGCTCAAGGGCATAACCCTAGATGGGGTACCAGTCCATCGTAGGACACACACATGCCTGGTTTCAACAATCTGTCATTTCTATATGGGTATGTTATTTTTTTTGTCCATTAGTATGTAATGCATAATAATGTTTTTTGTTATTTCATACGTGAAACTCATAGCTATGCAATTTCTTTCTAATACAATAATGTTGAAGAAACATTACACAAACAAAACATACATAAAGATAGTCTGGGTCACAAATGTCGTCATCATTGTTCCCTGACTATGAAATAAGATTTTTCATTCTTCTTCACAATTGTTATTTGAGAAAGTGGGAGGCCAGAAGGGAATATATGGTTTACAAGGAGGACAAAACATGAACATATGAAAATATGGGAGTTCCCTTTTCTGCTGGTTTAAAATATCAGCAGTCTGTAAGAATGCCCATTATGTTCAACCTGAGGATGTGGGAGAGAGCCTGAGCAAGACTGACTGTCACTACGGAGAGGGACACAGATACTCATCAAAGCCTAAAAGAAGCCCATTGCTCACACTTTGCTAGCCAGTTGCATAAACTTTAATCCCTTTTGAAGATATGCAGTAAGTACAGATTTCTATTTATTACCTAACTATTAAAATCCAAACTACTGAAATAGCCATGGAATAGTTGGGACCAGTTTTCAGACAGTGATCTACAAGGATGTCAGAGCACCCTGTGATTGTTTTTGTTTAATATCTAATTCCATTAAGAATGAGTTGAGGTAACTTATAGTTAAAATATAACTAATGGTATATAATATATAGGCTAAGTAATAGTTCATGCATATATTTAATATTTCATAAGGGATATATATTTACAGTGATTAATGTATGTAGTTACATTTTGACACAAGAATTGAAGAATTTAATAACTGCTCAAAAAACAAACATTTACAAGCAAAGGGTGCATTCAGGTATCCCATAATTTTGAACACTTAATAACAGAATAAGGTTCAAATATGACAAAGAAAAAAAAATGTTTCCATAAAAAACGTTATAAAACTAATAACGCAATGTGTACCAATTGCCTCATATGATTAATTCAGGCATTTTCATTAGACAACAGAATTTATGAATTGTTGGTATCACATTTCCTAATTATAAATATGATGATTTTATCTACTGAAACATGTGCTATATCTAAAAAAAATGCCATATCATAGTCTCATAAATCATAAATATCATAGTAAATCAATATAATGTCAATATAATCAAACAAAATAGTTCGCAGTCAAACATAATCAATATATATATATATATATATATATATATATATATATATTCTTATATATATGTATATATATATATTCTATCTTTTAATTCCCTGCTTCTTTGGAAGGAATCTGCAGTTTTGCTTCTTGTTTGTATGCTGTGTTCAATGAGTAAATAAAACTAAGCATAGAATGATCCATTCTTTATCCATCACTGACATTCATCAATGTTTAATGTATTTGGTCTGTGATATAACCTAGGTGATGTATGCTACAGTATTGAGATTCCAAGTCCTCATTCTTTTCATTTCCGGCGTCTTTGGAAGGAATCTGCACTTTTGCTTCTTGTTCTTGTATGCTGTGCTCATATACAGTACTTTAGGTGAGTCACATCCTAAATATTTATTTACGTTTTTCTTTATAACCGTTTGTACTAAGGCGTTTCCCCTTTCTATAGCTCAGAATCTCAAGGACTGTGAAGCAACAGGACAGATATGCCATACCAATGCAAAGTGCATTAAAACACGCAGTGGCTTCACCTGCATTTGCCTTGCTGGATACCTTGGGGATGGAGTACAGTGTGAGGACATAGATGAGTGCACCACCGGTGTTCATGGTTGTAACACTAGAGCTCAGTGCACCAATACACCAGGCAGCTACAGGTGTGTATGCCTGGATGGGTATTCTGGAGATGGCTTCCAATGTACGGATATTAATGAATGCCAAACAGGAAATGGTGGCTGCCACCCTGTGGCAGTTTGCACCAATACAGAGGGCGGGCGCAATTGCCAATGCAAAAGCGGCTTCACTGGAAATGGCATTGAATGTACTGATGATGATGAATGCACAAGGCCATTCATCTGCCACTGGAACGCAATGTGTACAAACAACCCTGGGTCATACATATGCATGTGTAATACTGGCTATAAAGGAAATGGAAACTACCTTTGCCTTGATATTGATGAGTGCTCAGAATCTCCAGGTTTGTGCTCTGCCTTGTATGGCTTCAAGAGCTGCAAGAATTTGCCAGGAACCTACCAGTGCCTTTGTGGCAGTGGGTACCAGAGCAATGGGAGAACCTGTGAAGACATCAATGAATGTGCAAGCAATATATGTAGTGTGTTCTCTGATTGCATAAACACTCCAGGCTCCTACCGGTGCACTTGTCGTGAAGGCTTCACCGGGAATGGTATCACATGCATGGATATCAACGAATGCAGTGGGAAAAAACAGTGCCATACAAATGCAGACTGTATCAACATTCTTGGCAGTTATGAGTGCTCCTGTCGCTCTGGCTTTTTTGGAGATGGGCTCCAGTGTACGGACATTAATGAATGCGTAGTAAGTAACATATGTCCAGTCATTGCAGCATGCGTCAACACAGCAGGTTCGTTTTATTGTGACTGCGGCCAGGGCTACATTTTTAACAACACACAGTGCCAGGATCTGGATGAATGTGCCATAGGTCACTGTAGCCCTTATTCTTCATGCACTAACTTTCCTGGCTCATTCACCTGTGCATGTCACCATGGTTTTATTGGTAATGGAATATCCTGTATTGATGTGGATGAGTGTGCTACATCCCAGAAGTGCCCCTCAGACACCTTCTGCACCAACCTGTTGGGAAGCTACAGCTGCAGTTGTATGTTGGGTTACACTGGGGATGGCATGACTCAATGCTCAGACATAGATGAGTGCCTGACAAACAATGGTGGCTGCAGTGTCAAAGCCACATGCCTTAACAACATTGGATCCTTTACCTGTGTTTGTCCCTCAGGGTTCAAACTAGTAAACAGTACAATCTGCGAAGATGTCAATGAATGCCAAGTGCTGGATAAGCCATGTAAGACCAATGAGAAATGTTTTAATAAAGAGGGCACTTATGAGTGCTTTTGCCAGATGGGGTTTAGCCGCCCCACTAAGGATTCAGGATGTTTTGATATTGATGAGTGTCTGGTGGATAAGTCTTGCCACCCTAATGCTACCTGTCTTAACTCGGCCGGCTCTTACACTTGCACCTGCAAAACTGGCTTCAGTGGAAACGGGACTAAATGTGAGGATGTGAATGAGTGTGCAGCAGAGGGTTCATGCCACCCATATGCTCTGTGCTACAATACACCTGGTGATTTCGACTGCAGATGCCAAAAGGGCTTTGAAGGTGATGGTTTTTCCTGTGTCGACCTAAATGAATGTAAACTTTCAGAGACTATCTGCCCTGCTTCCACTGTGTGCATCAATTCTCCTGGATCATATGTTTGCTCATGTATTAATAGCACAGTAGCTTACAACAACACATGTGTACCACCTAGTAAAGCGTGCAACCCTCCTTGCCATAAATATGGGCTCTGTCACTCTTCACCAATGCGTTATCAGTGTGTCTGTGATGTCGGGTTCAAGGGGGATGGGCTTGTCTGCTCTGACATTGATGAGTGTCTGGACAAAGTGTGCTCCAGGAATGAGACTAAGTGTGTCAATAGTCCAGGCTCCTACTCCTGCATCTGCAAAGTGGGTTACTCTCAAAATGGAACTGACTGCAAGGGTAATTATACTATGTTATTATAAATGTAAACAGAATTCACTAATAATTGTGTGTAATTGAATGCAGGAGAGGTTAAACACTGGATCATGCCACTTAAAAGGAATGCCTTATAAAAAGACTCTTGGAGGCTACTTTTGGGCATTGTACCTCTATATATCACATATATTTTGCCCAGTTGACAGACTTTGAGAGATGTCAGATCACTAGACTGAGAGAAGCATGAGCTATGTGTTTTGACCTAGCTGTTAGGAGAAGTTGGAACCAGTGATTCCAGGAGGGCTCACACAAATAATATTGCAATCACCTGCTTACAGTATATCATCATTACAGTAACACATTTTCATGTAATTCCATTATTCCATTATGTTTTACATTTAAAATAAACCAATCACTAAAGCCACACCAAAACCTTTATTGTGGAGTCAGTGAATGCTTGATTTTAAATAGAGGACATCATATAATATCAGGTTATACTCAAGTCATTTTATTAAAAATGTTACATACTGTATATGGTTTTTCATTGCAAGAGCTTGATTAGTGAGCGAATTAATAATTTCCATACAGTTATTTCACCATGCTAATCATTTTGTATAAGTTTGTACAAATGTATTAGCTTCGCAGTATATTTTGTTAAAAAATTTGTCTTGTCAGTAAATTAATTTGGCCATATAATCTCTAGTGTTTTAGGGTATTTAGGCTTTAAGACATAAGAAATTTAAAGTGTAATTTAATTGAATTTAATCTGACTCTACAATAAAACCATTTATTACTTAAACCTTTTCACTGTCATTTTCACCCCAAGATGTTGATGAGTGTGCTTCTGGAAACAATGAATGCAGTGATTTTGCGCAGTGTGTTAACACTATGGGGAGTTACCTGTGTTTCTGTCTCAGTGGCTTCACTGGTGATGGAAAAATCTGCTCTGGTAAGTTATTTTGTCTTTTTAGAAGTCTTATTAGGCATCTTTAGACTTGCCTTTTCCATTTTTTACTATTTTCAAGGTTGTTTTCCTGATTGTGTCCCATTTTGGATAACTACTAGACACTGATGAGTGCCATTCTCAAAATGGAGGATGCGACGCTGTTGCCAGCTGCATTAACACTCCTGGTTCTTACAAGTGCACCTGCCCGTCTGGCATGTCTGGTTCAGGCTTTGATTGTGTGGATGTCGATGAGTGTTCAGGCAATTCAACAGTGCATCACAACTGCAGCTCTCTTGCTGTCTGCAACAACACAGTGGGATCCTATTTCTGCCAATGCTTGGAGGGCTACCAGGGTGATGGCTTTGCCTGTACAGACGTGGATGAGTGTCTGCCACCTTCCCTTTGTGGCAGTGACATGATGTGCAGTAATACACCTGGGTCATTTTCCTGCAGTTGCATTTTGGGTATGGTGTACGATTTAGGAACATGTGTGAGCAAAAAAGACTGTGGGAATGGCACCGGTGCCTGCAGTAAACACGCTGAGTGTAACATGATCCTAGGTTCTCACTATTGCACCTGCAGGAGGGGATTTTATGGAAATGGGACTCAGTGCAGTGACGTGGATGAATGCACCTGGACAGGAACAAAAATGTGCCCACAATCTGCTGACTGCTTCAACACAGAGGGCTCCTTCTACTGTGACTGCTGGGAAGGTTATCACTACAATGGCACACACTGCAAAGACATAAATGAGTGTGAGATCAGAAATTTCACTTGTCCCAGTAATAGCACCTGTGTCAATAAGGAAGGGGGTTACAACTGTCGATGCAACATTGGTTTTGATGACAAAAACTCTATCTGTGTTGACATTGATGAGTGTGCCACAAACATAACGCAGTGCCCTGATTCATCATCTTGTGTCAATACAATAGGATCCTATTTTTGCGAGTGCTGGTATGGGTATACAAGTAATGGCACACACTGTGCAGATATGAATGAATGTTCAGTAACCTCACCATGCCCAGAGCACAGTACTTGCATCAACACAGCAGGTGCATTTTTGTGCCAGTGTAACCTTGGGTTCTCCAGTAACGGCACAAATGTTACCTACTGTAAGGACGTTGATGAATGTTCAGAGACAGCCGTGGGCCAGATGTGCAGTAATGGGACCTGCATTAACACAGCTGGCTCTTTCTACTGTGTGTGCAACAAAGGGTTTTGGAGCAATGTTACAGAGTGCCTTGATGTAGATGAATGCTTTGGATCTCAAAATGATTCAATATGCCAGCCTGACTCCACTTGCATGAATGTTCCAGGCTCATTTGAATGTAAATGCCACCAGGGCTTTGTACTGAATGGAACAATGTGTCAAGACATTAATGAGTGCTGGGCAAATGAAAGTACCTGCCCTAAAAATTCACAATGCGTAAATACTGCAGGCTCTTTCTCATGCCAGTGTGTGTCTGGTTACAAAGCTAAGGGGCTGAACTGTATCGACATTGATGAATGTATCCTCAGCAACTCCTGCCGCCAAGACCAAGAGTGCATCAACCTCCAGGGTTCATACCAGTGCTCCTGCCCCATGGGGTTCCATGAAGAGAATGGGACATGCACTGACACCAATGAATGCCAGAATGCCACTTCTGGGTGTCACACTCTCGCTCGATGCTGGAATTTTATAGGGTCATTCTCCTGCTACTGTCCCTTGGGTTATTCTGGCGATGGGATACAATGCAAGGACATTGATGAATGTTCCTTACCCACCTCCCCTTGCCATGCACAAGGATACTGTATAAACACTCAAGGATCTTACATATGTAAGTGTCCAACAGGGATGGTAACACTGGGGCCACTCTGTGTGGACCTGAACGAGTGTCTGCAAAATCAAGGTGGATGCCATCCTGCTGCTACATGCTTCAACGCAGTGTCTAGTTATCAATGCCAGTGTGCTAGTGGATGGGATCCCACAGCTCAGAATGGGAAGGGACGTTATGGATGCACTGATAGAAATGAGTGTCTGTCGGATACTTCTTGCTATAAAAACACCACCTGCATAAATTCAATGGGATCTTTCAGTTGCAGCTGCCCTGATGCCTGTCAACAGTGGGAACAAATTGGTCAGGCTTTTTTGCATTATGTGTGTCACTATATTTGTTTGAAATCTCCAGAATTTTAATTGTGTCAGCATTGCTACCAGTAATATATGGCTAGTTGATCAATTCTGCTTGTACAAACAATATATACCAATCCGCCAAAATATTAAAACCACTCTCCAGTTCAAAAGCAACCTTGCACAAACCAAATACACTTGTACTCTGTTATTTTGTTCTAGAAGACCAAACTAATTTTTCCACATAAGGAATAATGTAAAGGTAATTCGTTTGTTCCAGACCTCCAAAAATTTCGCACATTCTAATTTGCATTAATGGAATTCTGTTGTACATGTGCTGACTGATTTATATATTGGACATGTTAGGACAAATCCATAATAATCATGAACCAAGGAGTTTAAAATAACTTATAAATTAGCCTACAGTTAGCCAAAATCCTTCACACAAAGCTTATTTTATATTAAAATGTTGAAAACCTTGTGTAATTTAGTAATTGAAACTGAAAGGTAAAAGCAAAACACTCACTCTATTGGTGAACTCTAGCTTTAGCTGCTAATACTAACCGCTCAGCCTGAAAGTTATCCAAAAGTGGCTCAATTCCTTTCTGTTGGCTGTAATCATCTACCGTTTTAAGATCCATGTGAACTTATTTGCATTCAGAATCGAGTTTGAGCTGGAGCAAAATGTGTGGGTCGACACAAGTTAGCTTAAGTTGAATTAATTCTTCTAGTCAAAATGCCTTGAGAACTTAATTCAAGTTACGAGGGTGTCGAGAACTGAGGTAAAACTGGAAACAAATGAATTAAAAAACTTTCATATATTATTTTTTACCTTGCTAATGAGATGTCTGACAGCTTGTGAAGTATGACAGACATCTTGTGTTCCTATGTTGGTACCACATCATAGTGAGCTGGAATAAAGCGCTCACTCATTTTTCATTTTCACTCAATTCAGTTGAGAGCATATGCACACACAAACACTTTAGAGCTACCAACTGATATGTGGAATGTGGAATGTACCTGAAGAAACCCATCACTATTAGTTTTTGCATTGAGTTTAAGAGGTATGTAATAATAGGACAGGGCATAAAATGATGAGCGTTCAGACTGTTGTGGAAATAACCAACCTCATACTCTGCCTGGGGCACGGCACTATGTGTCGGGAGACATATTTCTCTTCTAAAAACCATGTAACATTTCTGTGACTTGTACCACCAAGCAGACCAGACAAGATAGCTATTGTTGCTCTCATGCATCGATGAGCCTGAGCACAAATTAGTAGTTTGATCCTGCTTGGTTCACTCTCAGTAGTTACACAACAGTGCTTAGTCCACGCAAGATATTTAGCAGACATTTATGTTATTTAGGAGATGCTACAATACAGTTGTCTGACCATAATGACCTGTCCTTTGTCAAAGATGCTCTGGACTTTACTCCTGAGCATTTCTCCCACACCCAACACACTGACTTCAAGAACCTATTGTTCACTTACTGTTTAATATATCCCAGAGCTTAATGTTTATCAAGATACAGCAAAATGATTAACATTATTTGTTATTCTGCATGTGTGGATTTATTATTTTGGCTGATATGTGTAAAGTATACGGTAAAACAAACAAATGGCATGCTAGTTTGTAAAAATTTGATAAAATAATATAGAAGCAAAAAAGAGAATAGATACCGTATATGATATTAGGTAAATAAACAAAAATAAGAGAATACTTCAAGTAATTTATTGTATTTCCCCAGAGAGTCAATTGTACCCATTTGGATTGGAGATTGCTGATACATGGTTACCAATGGCAACAGCAGATGGATACTCTCCATATATTACTCCTCCTTTGGGTTTTGTATTTATGGGCAAGCTTTATGACAGGCTCTTTGTAAGTATTCTTCTGTTAAAGGTACTTTTACTGTAACAATCCAAAGAATGAATGAATGTGTGAATTCATTTTATCAGATACACTGCTCACAAAAATTATTTCATATTTAATACAAAGAGGATCTCACAAAAACTGCTGGATAATCTGATGCTGTCCATGCCTCATTACTGATAGAGTTATGGGTGACCATACATTCTACTGAACAGTTAATGTGTTTCACTCTCATCCAGTTTGACATTCTTCTGTTCGTGCCTATGAATATGTTTTAACTTATTTATCTCATTTGCATCTCACTTCTTGATCACTTTGAAATATCCCATAATTTTTGTGAGCAATGTTTTATATTGCAAACAATACCCTTTTAATACAACTGTGTGTTTTATTCTCTACAACACCAAATCAGAAAAAGTTGGGACGTCAACTATTATATAAAGCTTAGTGTGCTCAGTATTGTATTTTATATAACTGCAGACAGAATGAACCCAGGATATTTGTGAATCATGGTAGCAAACTAGAAATACTTAAAAAAACAAACACATTGCTTGAGTGAAATTTACCTTCCTAGTTTACAGACAACGGCCTGGTTCAGTTCCAAACGGTCAATGAGAATGAGCAGTACCTTCTTCCTGCTCCACTGCAAAATGGTTTAAGTGTTAATGAAGGCCTGGCCATGCTAGCTGTGTTCTGGGATGACGCTGACCTTACCCTAGGTGAAGGGAAAATATTCTACAAGGTTAGCAATGCTCAAATTTTAATCTTGAATGGGTTCATTATGAACCCAGTGTGTGCTAATGCAATGGTATAATGTTCTTGAAATAATACTGTGAAAACAGATACAAAGTTACAAAAACATTATTTCTCTTTATTTTGTATGAATCAAACTCACCCAAGATGTTGTGTTTCTTGCTCTAACAGGAATATAAGTCACTAAACCAATCAGATATGCTCTCTCAGCTGGTTTTTAACCGCACAGCAAAGACAGTCACTCGGTTTGAGGCCCAAAGAGGAAAACCTGCTTTTAACCCCAAATGGGTTCTGAAAATAACATGGGACCGTGTTCTGCCTGTCTCCTACCAGAAAATCAATTTATCTGAGGTAAGTAATGAAAAGATGCAGAGCAGTGAGGCAGTGACAGTTTTTATGAACTATTCTAGACCTATTTGATTTGATAAAATGTAATGGACCATGCTTAAAACAAATTCATTAAATACGCCTGATAATGTGTAATGTTCATCCACAGACAAACACATTCCAATGCATCTTAACAACAGATGGAATTCGCTCATTTGCACTACTTCAATATGATGACATGAACTGGGGTCCAGGACAGAGGATTCACCACAATGCTCTGATCGGCTACACTGATGGTATCAGCAGTTTCCATAATGAGACTCCCAGCCCACCTGACAATCTATTTGGTCCAGGTGGCCGTTATCTGCCCCAGACTGCTTTGGGCAACACAGGTCAGTTGGGTCAGCTCCTATATGACCTGACCGGAGACACACAGGCCATCTTGGACTCTCCTTTGCAGTGCCAGGTATGGGCCCTGCAGGAACCAGAGCCCAAAGAGTGGGCACTAGGGCTGGCACCATGTCCTTGCACCCGTGCCCAGGCAATGGAGCATCTGGCATTTGGCCCTGAAACGATGCCAACAGAAAACAGCACACATGTGAAGAGATTGAGGGGCCTCCGTTGGGGGGGCAGCACAGGTCAAGTCTTTCAGTCCATTCTCTTCAACAAGCAAAATTCGGGAAAAAGGTGTGTGTATGATCCCCAGGGCCCCCTGCTGGCTGGATACAGCGAGCGCTACTTTACCAGTGACCAAACACAAGAACACATTGGTAATGTAGCAACTCATACTTCTTTTAAATTTCAAATGTTTTAGGAATTTTTTGTTAATACATAAAATACACTGCTCACAACTATTAGGGCATATATCATTATTTTTGTTAGCAAG
>JAVSBV010075601.1:0-10129 GCA_033117975.1 Parotocinclus spilosoma | reverse complement strand
TTGTATTCTTCAAATATGATCGTCAGCAGATCCGCGAAACAAGCAATAAAAAAAGGCTGGCCTTATAAAGAACAACTATAGTTTTACATACAGAAATCAATGAGAAATCAAAACAAACACAGTTGCACAGTAATTATTTTAGCACTCGAACTCAGTAAGCACAAAAACACTGGAAATGTTTTGGATGAAACATTAGGATGACAAAACCCGAATAACAGACACATGCGTGGTCCACACAGAGTCATCCCCTTTCATAAACCGGGTGGATGAACGATAACTGGGACTAAATTTTGCCGAAAAAAGTTGACGATAACCGAATTGTACGATACCTAGGATAAACGAAAACTGAGGTTCCACTGTTTTCTATTTATAAGCGAACATAAAAATAGCTAAAGAAAAAGCCATCACTTTCTTTATTTCTCATGAATTACATCCTTGTTACATTTTTTGTTTAACCCTTATAAGGTCTTTGGGTCTGTGGGACCCGTTTTCAGTTTTTAGCTTAATAAAAATGCTACAAAATAATTATTTTTTTCAAACGAAGATTCATTGGCCTTGGCTCATTTTCTGTGAGGAACATAAATCAGAAAACATTTTCAATGACCCCCATCTATAAGAGACAGAGGGTTTTGATGATGCAGAGGAAGAAGTTTCAGAATGTGAGGATCACATTTCTGAAAATTCAGAGTCTGGAACTGAGTTTGAAGAGGAAGATGAGCATCAGCCAGCTCCGAAGCATAAAAGAGCCTTAGGACCAGCCCTTCATAAATGTAATTTAACAAAGGTAAAGGGAACACATTTTATATATGTATTGTTTATATTACTTGCAATTGGGATGAAGTAAACATCGGCTGAGTATTGTAACAAAAAAAGCTTTGATTATGTTGAATTAGAAGCCCCAAAATCCAATGGGTCCATCAGACCCAGCAGGACTCCCTGTGTAACAAAAAAAACAAAGACCCTATAAAGGTTAAGACTTACTGTATAATATCTATGACTGTTTTGGGTGATATTTATTTAGGATGTATTATTTTAACAATAAATCATGAATTTAATCTTGAATAACTACACATTTCATATGAATGTCTCCACAGTGGTTATGGCCGTACTTACTTCAGCTGTACTTCGGCCCACACTAGCACAGGAGATGGTAATGCCATGGTAACACGTGCCGGCTTGCCATGTCAGGATTTGGAGTTTGTTCAATTCCACCCCACAGGTCAGGACCTTTTAGTTTGTATCAAATGAACATTTTCTTTTATTTGTAGAGTATGCATGTTGCTAAAAGGGTGGTTTTTTTTGTTTAATATAAATGAAGTTGCAATGGGCATTTATTTTTCTTAAAAGTATGTTTGGAACTGGGCAGTATAAAATAACAGATCAAATCCTTCGTTGTAAATTAGGGCAATGTACACTGCTCACAAAAATTCGGGGATATTTCATTCGTTTTCATGAATTTATGTGAGCCAGTAATCTTAATTGTCATTTTAATGATGTACAAGCTGACATTATCAGCTTACTGCAAAGAAAAAAAATGTCAAAAACATGCATTAAAAATTCATGTATTCACCATCTGAGAACTAACCACTATGCAGAATATGAAGGAGTTAGCTGTCCATGGCAGGCTTAAACCAGGTAAGGTACCAGCATAAAAATACACTCAGCAAACTGCTGTGTAAACTTAATGGGTCATTTTGCAAAAAAAGAAGCAAACAAACAAAAAAAAAACAACTCAGTGTCTTGCAACCTGAAAAGCAACAAAAATCTAACAAATTCGGCCACCATTTACATCACTGAAGACGTGGCGCCAATTCAGGCAGTTGAGAGAGATGGGTTCAAACTATTTCTGAAGACTTGAGACCAAAGATGTAAACTGCCAAAGTAAGGTTTAACAATCAACAATAAAATCTCAGAGATTATTAAGATATACTTTTTGTCAATATGGCACACCCCTTTTATAAATAAATTAAGACAAGGAAATAATGCTGGTAAATTACAGGAAGCCACCTTTGTGTAAAGTACAGGTTTAATTCAAAAGTTATTCATTATTTTACAATATAATACATGATGGTGTCAGTATGCTTACCATTATCCTCATATTCAGCCTCTGTGATTTATGTCATGAAGGTATCTATGGTGCTGGTTGCCTGATCACGGAGGGCTGCCGTGGTGAAGGAGGAATCTTAATTAACAGTGAAGGCGAGAGGTTTATGGAACGCTATGCTCCGAATGCTAAAGACCTGGCATCAAGAGACGTGGTCTCTCGCTCCATGACCATCGAAATCCGGGAGGGAAGGTATTGTATTCTCTGTTAATTATTTAAAAACAGAACTGAGTTCTTTGTACTGCTGTCTACCTTGGCATAGTTGGCTTGCTTATTTTTTTTAAAACAAGTAACAAGAAAAACACCGTAATGCAGAGAAATCCTTCACAAAACAGGAACAAGTCATCTAACACACAAGCTGCTATAGTAGTTAGAAGCATAGCTAGAACAGCATGATTACATGAGTACATGCAGTGAATCCATCAAAACAATGAAGCCTATACGTTCGTTTATCACACACTGTCATAATTGCACTATGCTACCACTTGCAATGTATCTGTAATTGCAATTATATGATATACTGTTTGCACTCTTTTTCATATTTGCACTTTTCGACTTTGCACATTGCTTCTATTTGCACTTGTGGTAGGTGTTTTATATAACTGCATCTCATTGCCTCGTACTTGTACTGAGCATTGACAAAGTTGTATATATCTATCCATCCATTTATCAAATCAGTCTGTGTCCTGTGTTAACAAAACATTATTTTGTGAGCCTAATTTTAATATTTATACAGTAAGGTTCTATGGTTGTTTCCAACTGTAATACAGATCCATTTGAATGTATCTTTCAACATGATAATCTATTCTATTATTGTATTGTCATTACTTAGAGGCGTTGGGCCAGAGAAAGACCATGTCTACCTTCAGCTCCATCACCTACCCCCTCAGCAACTGGCTAGCCGTTTACCAGGAATTTCTGAAACAGCAATGATATTTGCAGGAGTGGATGTGACAAAAGAGCCCATTCCTGTGTTACCGACGGTGCACTATAATATGGGAGGCATTCCCACCAACTACAGAGGACAGGTATTCTGACACTTTTCCTGTTATACTGCTGTAATTATTTGACAATTAATCAGACATGCATCATAATTTTGATTCTAATTGAAATATGCATGAGAAATAATATATGCAATCTCTCTGTCTAGGTCATCACTCATGAGAATGGTGAGGATAAAGTAGTACAAGGGTTATATGCCTGCGGTGAATCCGGATGTGCCTCTGTACATGGTGCAAACCGCTTGGGAGCCAACTCGTTGCTCGATCTAGTGGTATTTGGCCGTGCCTGTGCCCTTACCATTGCTGAAATCAACACTCCAGGTATCCACCTTCTTACTATATTTGACTACAGGTGTGCATAATTTATTGACTGCAGCACTTTCTGTGAAGCAGGCCATTGACCAGACATTGCCAAGGTATTTTGCTCATGTTATGTAGATGTAGAGTGTTTCCGCAAGAAATCTGTGTGGAAACGATACGCAAGTGCGTCAGAGATTAAAATTCACGTAATTATAGAAGATAGTAAAAGTAAAATGTACTGTTACCTCTCTGTCCAGCAAACAAGCACATGGCTGAAACACACACACACACACACACACACACACACACACACAATAGTCTTGCCATTCTTGTGAGGACTTTCCATTGACATGAATGACTGCTGCAGCTAATTAATGCTACACCTAACCATGCCCCTAACTTCAGTATCCTAAAACAAGTCTTTTGACTCTGGTGTTTCAAATAAAAAATGCAATTAAAAAAAAAACATTCTGGATGAGAGATGGGAAACATTCTGGTCTAGATCCTCATTAGTACACTCTTATCATTGTACACTCTACACGTCTCCTTGATGCATCACCGGGATACCAAGGACAATAAAGGAAGCACTGAAATGTGAAAACACCAAAAAAAAAATGCAATTGTAGAAAGCAAGCAAACAAACGAATGTATGAACAATGTGTTAAAAATAAAATGCTTACCTTTTCTACCTTGTACATAACATACGTGTATACATGGTGTTAAACAAACAAACAGTGCTTACCTTTAGGCTTATTCTAATTTATGGTTATCACCAATATATATATATTAGGGGTGTAACGATACACAAATTTCACAGTACGATACATATTGCTGTTTTTTCTCCACGATACGATACATTTTCAATGCAACATGGACAAAGAAAATGATTTGAATTTCTCTTTCATTTTTATTATGTAGAGGTCAATTTTTGGAAAGGATGACTTGTACAATAAGTTTTCCTAGAAAAAAAAATATACAAAAGAACCATACATGTCTTAGTATGATAACCTGAGTACATATGGAACTTGCTTCAGCCAGTTTATTTACAATTTGATCCTGTGTTTCCTTATAAAGGGCCACTATTACTTGCTGGATGTAATGAGTGCGAGATGGAATTTTATAACGAGGCTCAATTACCCCCAGCAAATTACGGAATCCAGGATCATCCACAACAGAGTAGGGCTGCAAATCAGAAGCTATAAACTTCCCTATGGCGCAAGTAATTTGCTTTGCCCATTCACTATCGGCACTTAGCGGCTGCTTAAATGCTGCGACTCATGGAAGTATTAGCACCCAAGTTTGATACTTGTGTTGAGCATAGTTTACACACAGTTACCGTTTTGTCCACCATTCTATGCCCCTCATTGTTGTAACTGACTAGGAAAATCTAAATATTTGCACACAGGAGATGCGAGGGTGATTTTGGTTGTTCCAGCTCAGTCTTGCTCTCTGCTAGCCATTGCACAGTCAGCTAATCGTCCAGCAGGCTAACCAAAACGATAGAATAACGTTTTTCCCCCCAGTAGCTCGAAATACTGCTCGGGCGTCATAGTAACACACCTGTTATACACCGTGTCACTAGATGTCGTATGAGACTACAGTACGCCTCAGAACTCTCTTCTGCTCTGCTGATGGCTACAACTCTGTAGTGCGGGTTGAGAAACGGCGCAGCAAATAATTAAGAAAAAATCTTAATGTATTCGATTTACAGCTCGTATCGTATCGAAACCCCCAAATCGAAAAAAAAAAATGAATATTACTATGTGTATCGTGACACCCCTAATATATTATATATATTTAGTAGAATTATTTGAACACCAACAAGTTGCTGCACAGTGTGATTGTCTAGGGATGGTTAGTTGGTTACTTGGTTACTTCAAGTTACCATATTCATCCGCTAGATGCAGATGATTAGAGTGAGATCAAATATCTAGGCGGAGTGATTAGTTGAATAATAAAATGGTTTGGTCTTTGTGTTGCTGTATAGGAGAGAAACTTTCACCACTGAAGTCCAACGCAGGGGAGGAATCTGTTGCCAACCTGGACAAAATACGTTTTGCTAACGGCAGTACAAGAACATCAGAAATAAGGCTAAATATGCAAAAGGTACCAGACAATGCATGTTTTTAATACTGACATTACATCTATTTCTGTCAGTAGTAGTTTCTTGTTTTAAGCACATATTCCACCATGATAATTTATTTGATTCTAACATGATTTTGACAGCATGTCTACCTTGGAGCTGTTCAATTTTTCTGAAAGCAAAACCCTTTGCTAAAATGAAATATATTTTAAACCAGCATAAAATATATATATATATATATATAGGACGAAAATGGGACTGTAGTGGCCTAGCTGGTAAGGTCCTGGACTATGGACCTGAAGGTTTAGGGTTCAGATCCTACCTCTGCCACAGTTGGGTCCAAGAGCAAGGCCCTTTACCCACAATTGCATGGATTGTATTAATTGTAAGTAGCTTTGGAGAAGGGTGTCTGCTAAATGACCTGAATGTAAATTACGCCCCCTCAGTGGATGAGGAAGGCATTCATGTAGACTCATGAAGTAGTGGAATTAACTTCCCCTCAGTGTTCGAACAGCTGAGTCTCTGGCTATTTATGCCACCATTACTTTAACATCACCCCACCCCCACCCCCTTCTCTCTAAAAAAAACACAACCATAACTGTTTCATAAGTGTATTTTACATTTACAGCATTAAGCAGACGCTCTTAACCAAAACAATTTACAATTAATACAGTCCTACAATCCAAGCAATTGTGGGTTAAGGGCCTTGCTCAGGGAGCCAACTGTGGCTGAGGTAGGACCCCTGGACCTTCTGGTCTATAATCCAGTACCTTAACCACTAGGCCACCACAGTCCACCAGAATCCTGATTATTAGGGATAGATTATGTTACTTATGTCTGAAAGCACTTATGTGGATAAGGGTGTCTGCTAAATACTGTAAATGTAAATGTATTGGGACTAGAGATGCAACCTGTAATCAGACGATCAGTCTCATATAACCGATTATGTGCCGGCCACACTTTCGCTCCACAAATACAGCTACACATGAAAAGCTTTCACTATCGTTAATTAGCAAGTAATCACCATTTTCAAATATTTAATTACATTTCATATCCTGCCTAGACCATGCAGACTCATGCAGCCGTGTTCCGTACTGGTGACGTCCTAAAAGAAGGATGTGTCAAGATGGACGCTATCTATCAGACAATGGAGGACATCAAGACATTTGACAGAGGTTGGTTTTTTTGGTTGAACTGGAGATGGACTTGCTGAAAGTGATGTAAAATCCTGGCTAAATAGCACATGTGTGGCCTGGAAGTAGATATAAAGTAATTAATTATAACATAACTAATCAAAAGATTTAGATCAGTGTAGGTAGGTGAGTTAAAAACAGCTCTTATACAGTGTATGCTTACTAAAGTAGAGAAAGAGGTGCTTCCTTGTTAAATTACTACATTTCAGCAGTAACACTAGTTATATAAGCACTTCGTAGTTCTAAAATGTGGATTGTGGTAGCCTAATGGGTAAGACACTAGACTATGGACCTGAAGGTTCAGGGTTCAAATCCCACCGCTGCCACAGTTGGATCCTTGAGCAAACAACCCAACACTGCTTGGATTGTAAGTCCCTCTGGTAAATAATGTAAAGGTAAAATGACAGACTGATGTCCATTGATTTCTCTCCTTTGCGCCGTTCTCTAATGCTCAGGACCAGCAAATGCCAGGTCCTGTTTGGGTGGTGGATCATTCTCATCACTGCAGTCACACAGACATGGTGATGGTGTGTCAGTATGTGTTGTGCTGGTATGAGCGTATCAGATGCAGCAGTGCCGCTGGAGTCTTTAAACACTTCATTGCCACCGCTGGACTAACAATAGTCCATCTACCAAATATTTCCAGCCACCATCATCCTTTGAGCACTGATGAATTGTTAGAGGGTGACTTACATATCCAAATAGTACCTGATCTGTGGGGGTCTTGTGGGGATCCTGGCCATTAGCGAATGGAGTAAAGGAGACAAACTAAGTTTAATACAAAGTGCATCTGTAGGTGGAACTGATCAAATGGACAAGTATATTAACAACAGGGCGTACCTAATAAAGTAACTGGAATGCTTTCACTGTTGTTTGTATTTATTTATGTGTTTTATTTTGTTTTTGACATACCAATCTGTATTGTATAAAAAAACAATGTTTAATTAATCTCTGCAATGTAATGAATAACATACTCTGGTTCCTCAGGTATCATTTGGAACAGTGACCTGGTAGAGAGTCTGGAACTGCAGAATCTGATGCTCAATGGCGTGCAGACAATTCAAGCAGCCGAGGCCCGTAAAGAAAGCCGGGGGGCTCATGCCCGTGAAGATTTTAAAGTAAAATCGAACTTTAAGATTTTTGCCTTCACGGTATCGTAGTACTGAATTACCGTTTGTTCTTTACGATTTCTGTGAACGTTCATTTCATTAATAGGGACTTCACATTTAGTTCCAGTGTAGCAAGACAAGGCAAGTTTATTTGTATAGGACCATTCATACACGAGGCAATTCAAAGTGCTTTACAGAATTAAAAAATAATAATAAAATGAAATTTAAAAATAAAATTGAAACAAAGTTAAAAGTACAATTAAAACACAGTCAAAAACATTAAACGGGAAACAGTTTACAATTTAAAAAACTCAGAATGCAAGTAAAATCAGGTTTCTTGTGCACAACTAAACAGAAGAGTTTTTAACCTGGACTTCAACATTGTTAAAGTAGAGGCCTGCCGAACATCTACAGGGAGACTATTCCAGATCTTATCTCCATAAAATTAAAAACAAAAACAGATAAGCAGATAAAAACATGGAGAAGTCTCTCTAAGTCTGATTTAGACATTATACTTTTGATCCAGGCAATGTTTTTAAGATGGTAAAAAGCTGCTGGTATTATAGATTTAATGTGACTGTTAAAATTCAAGTCTGAGTCCATGATTACCCCTAGATTTCGAACCTGGATTTTTTGGTTTTAGAGAAAGAGACTCAAGGTAACCACTGACATGTTCTCTTTGCCGCTGTTGGCCAAAGATTATTACTTCAGTCTTGTCTGTATTTATCTGGAGAAATAACGTATCATAACATATTATTCTGTCTGAATGTCAAAGGTAGAACGCCATTTGATAAAATACATTTTCTGTCTGGTATAGGATCGTGTGGATGAGTATGATTACTCAAAGCCATTGCAAGGTCAGCAGAAAAAACCCTTTGATCAGCATTGGAGGAAGCACACACTGTCCTACGTTGATCCCAAAACAGGAAAGGTATTTATTTAATTAAGTTATTTATCGCAAGTCGAGCCCTATTGCATGCACTGTAGATTGAGCAGCTGATTAATTGCTTGTTATATAGCCTTGTTTTATTAGATTTTTCCTTTCTGATTGTAACTTTGAGCATGTTACCTTTTCTAGTGTTAGTAATGATGTTTCTGTTGCAGGTTACTCTTGAGTACAGGCCTGTGATTGATGACTCTCTGAATGCAGAAGACTGTGCTGCCATTCCACCTGCCATCCGCTCCTATTAAGAACAACTGCACCGGTACACCTCAAACTTTCGACATATTTGCAGATGATAAAAAAAATTCTAATATAATATACTGCAATTACATACGCTTCAAGATATAACAATAAAACGACATTGTCTGTACTCAATTCATCAGTTTTATTACATTGTTACTGCATTTGGGGAGAAATATTACAGGTATGCACCGTTTAACAGCCGGATTACTGTCTGTGAATGTGACGTTGACAACACATTATTATATTTACAGTCTTTTTTTCCTACTGTAATGTAAATAGGATGGATAACTTAACAAGAAACTGCCAATGCATTTTTAATTTATGGAAATTGGCGGTAATTACGTAAAATATAGTAATGTACTACTACCTGCGATGGGAAAAGCCGTGACATTAAAGAGGATTTTTTGATGGACCTGACGCGTTTGTTCGATTGGAAAAAAAAAATGGTTATCGATCAGTACTGATTACAGTTTGCGTTGAAAAAGTGTTGGGGACAAGCAAATGAGTACTACCTACAATAGGACACTCACAAGAACTTACAAATTGTTGTTAAAAGCTCGTTACATCTGAAAGTCATCTGCACAAAAACAAGTAAAACACATGAATGAACGAGCAAGAAAAGGTGACTTACTACCACTCAAACTCTTAATTTTGAGCTCATGGATCTGACACCTTGAGCTGCAGTTTTCGGTCGCAATACCTGGAGCTCCTATTATAATTTATTATACATTTTAAGACCACGGTCGTTAAAGCGAGCGAACGTTGATCGCATGGACGTTAAACTGCGCATACCTGTGTATATTATTTTGGACGACTTGTCTGGTATGCCTGAATACTGTTAGAATGGTGATTTTATATTCGGTTTGTCAGTAAGTATGAAGTAAGAATGTTTCCTGGTTAAAATGCCAATAAAAATATTCTGTTCGTTTACGTTAAATCTCACACTGACAACATTCACAAAGATGCATTCATTAAAGGAGACTAGGTATTTTGTACAAAAAAAGCTTCCAATAAATGAATTCATGAAATTTTATATAGGCAGATGTAATAATGTAGTTATAAAGTTAATAATAACGTTATTGACAACCCAAGTCAAAATGTGTGTGTGTGTGTGTGTGTGTGTGTGTGTGTGTGTGTGTGTGTGTGTGGGTCT
>JAVSBV010075590.1:0-10129 GCA_033117975.1 Parotocinclus spilosoma | reverse complement strand
GGCTGGTCCAATTTAGCCATGAAACCTCCCACACTAAAATGACAGGTGTTTCAGTTTCATTGTCCAACCCCTGTACAGTGCTCATTATGTGGGCGACAATGTAGATTGGTTGGTAGCACTGTGGCCTCACAGTGAGAAGGTTCTGGGTTTAGTAACCAGGTGGAGCAGTCTGGGTCCTTGCGTTGTGCATGACTTTTTTCTTGGTACTCTTGGTACACTTTCCCCCCACACCCCAAAGACATGCAAAAATCTTTATAAATTTCACTAGCACCAAACATCCGTTTCAGCATCATCACCTTGCCCAATGCAGATTCACGATTCATCACTAAAGATTACTTTTATCCAGTCATCCACAGTCCATGATTACTTTACTTTAGCCCACTGTAAACTTGTACTTTTTTGTTTGTGTGTTAATTATTTAACATCTTACATCTTATTTGTTTTGTTGTGCATTTTCTGTTTTAAACACATATTGCTTTAAGTTTTTTATCTTGGCACCTTGAAGTTTTCTTTGGTCTACCAGTATGTTTCCCTTTTACAACCTTCCCATTTTGTTTGTAGTTGGTCCAGATTTTAGACACAGCTGACTGGAAACAATCAACATATTTTGCAACATTCTGTGATGATTTACCTTGAATAAGTTTTATAATACTTTCCTTTGTGTCTATTGACATCTCTCGTACAATTATTATTATTTATTGCTTTCTTACTGCCAAACGGTTAGAATTTTTCTGGTATGTCTCTGTGGTTAACGTAATTTTAACACTATACAATTAAAAATGTAAAATATCTGTCTTATTGATCATTATTGATTGTTAGTTAATGCACTAAGATCTGGTTTCTATTTCATACAGTCATCAGGTTACATGTAAAGTCGCTTTCTGACATTGTTGTGCTTTGAAGTAAAATTGTGACTTGTGACTGTATCCCTGTTAAAACATGATGTTAGATCTGCATACACTTTGGGTGGTTTAATGACACACT
This sequence comes from Parotocinclus spilosoma, assembly GCA_033117975.1. Classification (NCBI taxonomy): domain Eukaryota; kingdom Metazoa; phylum Chordata; class Actinopteri; order Siluriformes; family Loricariidae; genus Parotocinclus; species Parotocinclus spilosoma. Next base: position 9,145 of record JAVSBV010075590.1, on the reverse strand, counting down.
TTCCTACTTCTGTTCAGGATTTGATGTGCTTGTTCTGTCAGTCTCTCATGTAATAGAGCAGTTTGCACGCTGTGCAAGAAGAACCGAGGAAAAAAAGAGGGTGATGTTTTTACTCAGGCTTTTACACATGAGATCAATAACAAACTAAAAGTGTAATAACAGGAGACAGGTGGTCTGTTAAATCCTACCCACTTCATCATGTAGAACAAACTAAACATGGAGCTAATGAGTTTTCCCTCCCTTGACCCTCAGCTCTTTTCTCTCTTCTTCTCACTCTCTTACCCTTTAGAATGCTTTTTTTCCATGCAATCATACATCAGTTTATAAATAAACGTATAATACCGGTCTAATGTTTCCTGTTTTACTTATATTTATGCAGGTCAATATATCACTGTACTTTAGACAAATAAACAATCGTAAAAAAGAAACCAGAGAATTGTTTAACATAGTTCAATCGAAATTTCTGACTCATCAGTGTAGCCACCTTTTGCAGATATACTGGTCAAACACCCTCGAGGCACATAGCGCTTTTTATAACACTGTCACTCTGCAGTGTTTGCTTATTTTACATGTAATGCACTACAGTTCATGCCACACCACAGCAATTGCTTATGTTATGTGGCTCTGTCCCTCTTTGTGTATATTTATTGTAGCACAATGATGCAGTAGTTAAATCAGTTGCCTTACAACTCCAGAAAATCCCAAGAAGGATTCCTGCATGTGCTCTGCCATGTCTGTGTGGGTTTCTCTCTGGTACTCTCTAGTGCATACATGTGCCCTGTGATGGATTGACACAATTTCTAGAGTTGGAATGTTTAAATATATAATTACATTCCACTACATTTTCATCATTTACCTTATGTGAATAATGTGAATTGTTCACTTTATTATATTTAACTGAATTTAGCTGGTTGTGTGATTAGGAGCAGCTGAATAAAGTGTTTATGAATCAGCAAAGGAGGAAAGAAAGTCTTAATTAAAGCCAGATTAAAAATATATAAATTGCAGAGTCTTTATAATGCTAAATTCCTATTTAATTCACATCTTGCTGGCATTGTCAGGAGAAGGTGAGTGTGAATAAATCAATGGTTGCAGACAAAATGAGTAGAAAAATGGAATAAGCAGTGGAAGAAATTAAATAAGTGTGATTATAGAGAGTTAGAGACGAAAATTGAATTAAAAAAAGACAATGATTTCAATGGTGAAAAAGATACGAGGAGAAAGACTATATTGGTTGGAGCTGAACCTAGATTAGGCCAAGTCACTCCCATTAGGGAAAGAAAGAGAAGAACAAAAAGTGAAGTCTAAGTGGAGAAGAAAAGAAAAGACTGCCCAAGCACTTGGGCTGTTAATCCATGAGTTAAGGAACAGGAACAAGAGTGAAAGAACGGATTAATTTCTTAGGTTGTTGTAGACTTTTGTTGGAATAAAAAAAGCATTCAGCCACTAGGTAATTCTGCTTGTTGTGCATGTGTGTTTTGTGTGTGCATCCATGTGTGTGTTTAAGTAGGGGATGTGTGTACTCAAGTGAAAGCTGACAGTAGCAACACTGAGGTTGTGACCTATCGCAAGATAACGAGTAAAGCAGATAACGCACATAGACATACAGAGATGAGATAACATCTCTGGGTAGGATTAGGCACAATGGGGCCAGATTTAAGGGTTAGCAGGGAGGTCGAGGGGCAGCAAGGGAATCAGGGTTGTTATCTTTGTCTGTGTGCGTGGGTGAGAGAAAGAAAGAGAAAGACACACTGTTTGTACTAAAATACTAAAATACCCACATTCTGACTGGAAACACTTCAGCATGACACACACAATCAGCATTTAGACCCGAGCTATACATCATGCCATATATCACACATGTCAGAGCGCATCTAAAATTAGCACCATCTTTCAGTGGGCAATTCGTCTTTAGTCTTCCATCTAAATTTATCTTCAGAGTTATACAAATGAAAATATATTTTTAAATGTCCCCTTTGCTGTTTTACTAACCTTCGCATGTCTGGAAAGGCTTTCCACTAGATTTATTTCAATGAAAAGTCAAAGATTTTTTTCTTCCATTAAGCCATAAGGACATTATTTATGTTGGGCATTTATGTTTTGGAAGTCTAGCTCAAAGCTGATATTCCAGTTTACCCAGAAATGTTGTTTGTGTAGGACATTTAGGTCCTTAAAAATTCAGCTAACTATTTGTTTATGGATGTTGCTTTGCACATTCATTTGAATGGAATTGTATGCACGTAGTTAGAGCGGTCGACACACAGCTCCAGACATCCCTGGTTCGAGCCTGTCCTTGGATGCTGGATGTGTTTGCATTGGTATCCTAGAGACTAATACCAGAGCCTTTCCACTTTCCAGTGCCTTTTTTAGTTTGAATTCGGACTACTGGAGGGAATTCTGTGTGAAGCTGAAGTGAGATAAGCCCCACGAATTTCACTTAGAGTACCTCCTCCATACCATGTAAGCTCAGTAAAGCCGGAACGTAGCTGTTGGTCCAATTTTCTGTTTTTTGTGCATTGATCTGTTGTTTATATGGTGTTGTTGTATGGTATGTTGTTGGCAGGTGTACATATATGAAGCTGTTGCCCTCAACAAAAATCAATTTAACCTTGTATCACTATTGCTGGATTAATCACAATGCTCTTACCTCTTTATCAATGACTTCATACTTATGTTTATCAGGGTTTCTATACACTGAGAAAAGTACGGTACACACCTTGAAGTAGGAGCTAAATCAGTCCCTATAAATAATGTTTTAAGAACTTAAATTGTTCCCTGCAGTGCAAACAGGTAAAAGGGGACAATTTTGCATACATTTCCAACAACTGTGAAAATATTCTTCTGGTGTGATTCTTATGTCCTCTCCAAGTCTGTGCTGGTTTACTCCAAGAACTCTGGTTCTTCCCACCCATTTACAAGATGGGCTATAACTGGTTGCTTTAATTTGCCCCCAGTATGAGTGCGTCTGAGTGGTATCCTTAATAATAACCTTGCTCCTGTCAAGAATAGCCATTGATACCAATGTAACATTACATAAACAAATAAATAAAACCTCTGGAATTAAGCTCAGGGTGGAGCATGATTCATTGTCTACCAAACATTACATTTGGGACTATGTATACAGGTTGGTAGCATTCCTTTGGAATCTGCTTGAGTCATCTGCCAATCTGCCAGATGGGTAAGCCACATTCATTGCTGCATCTCTACTGCTCCATTCCAGACTCCATTCCCAACAGCAGATGCTCATCACTTGGCGTACTGCTTTATGAATAACAGTCACAGTTAAAGAGCCACCACTTTCGAGGGAAGAGCTTGATGAACAATGTTGTTGGACTGTCAGCACTCAAAGCCGTGTGGCCAAATTATGAATTTTGTAGCTAGATGTAGTGACTTTTCAGTTATTTTCAAAAATATAAAGTAGCAACAATTCCAGCACCTTTTTGAACCAAAAAAATAACTACTTCCGTCAGCTCTCTTTGGATCTCATTTGCTCCTGTGGACATAGCAGCATAGCCTATACATAGCATAATAGCTCACATGGATGTGAATGAGTATATTACTTAATCTAGGGTGGTAAAAGCACTGTGTCCAAGGTTGATATGCCACTGCCATGGAGTTTTGTGAGCACTTGCTGTAATCTTTCACTCTTCTGATAAGTCTGCCCAATGTAAAAGAAGTCAGGCTCTAATGAAAAAAAAAAAAAACTAATTCATTAATTAAAAAACTCCATCTACAGTATTCCAATGTGGACTTTGTAAGATAAGGGCATGAAAATAAGTAGAACCTAATGAAAGTGAGAGTATTGAGAGTCATATTGTTATTTTTGGAGGTGAAACTGAAAGCCACTACGATGTTGAATATAATCCTTCTACTGCCATTGTATTTCTTTGGGGAATCATGCCTGTATACATTACATTTACATTACATTTACAGCATTTAGCAGACGCCCTTATCCAGAACGACTTACAATTCATAGTCTTACAATTCAAGCAGTTGGGGGTTAAGGGCCTTGCTCAGGGATATCATATGTACCTGTTAGCAATGACAGTGCATAGTAAAGAGGCATACCTACTAATTAGATTGGTTATGTACATATATTTTAACATTTAGGGTTTGATGTACATAGATGACAAGGGACTGCTTTAAGTGTTGGTGTTATTGCAGTGTGGGGTTGCAATGCTTCTGAAGTTTATATCCAGTTGTCTAAGGCAGTAAATAAAAACATGACAAACTGTGCTTGCTATCACCAACTGCTTTCCCATGCTCTTTTTGCTGTGCAGCTGTTCTCAAATGATGGAACAGTGTCACCACACAGAAGTGAAAGAGGTCTGAATTAAAACGGAAGTGCGAGTTCAGTAAATTTGTACAGTAGTTAATTTAATTATGCCACTCGTATCAGAGTAAGTAAACCTTGTTGAAGGTAAGGTGTCAAACCAAATACCAAGAATAGTAACAATAATAAGAAATCTGCTGATCTGTTATACTTATCTGTATAACAGATCAGCAGATCTGTTATACAGATAAGTATCTTCATCTATGTTTCCAAATGACATAATTTAATGTCAGAACCATAGAGCAAGAGTGCTTTCAGGGACCAGGGATAAAAATTCAGCCTGGTCATCACCTCTGTGGAGTGCATGTTCTCCCTGACCAGGTATTTGTTTCACTTGTAGGGATCATATGTCCCCTGAAGGGTAAGAACACTGGATATTTTTTATCGTATGGGGACATTTTGCTGGCCCCTTCAATGACAACGGCAACCTTTGCGGGAAGTCCAAATAAACATAAACATTCACTCTAGTTTCTCCTGGGGTCGGATGGCATCTCTACATTGTCTCTGTGTGAGTGCATGAGTGAGTAAACGTTCTTTGTGTGTATACAGCATCTATGGTGGGTGTGTGTGTGTGTGTGTGTGTGCGCGCATGTGTGTGTGCCCTCTCTGTGAAGCAAAATACTGTAGTTTCTGTCATTTAAGTAAGTACAATCTTAAAGTCCTTATCTCAGGACTTACTGGTAATACAATCTTACAGACAGAATCCAAGAAACTGAGGGTTAAGTGTTTTTTTTAATGGACAGCTGTAACTTGAATGCTCATCATTCTGGTAAACAGTGTATTTTACCAGTCTCATCACCACTGCAATACCAGTGCCTACTTATCTGTAATGTGGATATGAATACTTGCTTTTTAATCGCTTATCTGCATTGGATTCACACACAGTACCATGAAGTAACCTTTCTCTCTATGTCTGTAAGCGAGTGAGAGCATGTGTGTGAGAGTGTGGGTGTGTGCGCATTCACTGCTCTGTCTCGGTCTGTAGAGAGTTTCAGAGACTGATCACTCTCTGATAACAGGAGCCAGAGCAGGAAAGGACACAATACCAGGAGACAGAAAGAGGGAGAAGGAGAGAGAGAGGAAATGGCCACATGAGCAAATTTCTTACCATTTGTTCATCAGCTGATCCACACAAACAGAGATGTATGACTCTTTATTCTCTAGTATAAACAAGGGCCTCCCTTGACAGAAGTTTCAGGGCTGATAACAGTCCTATAATGTGTGTCTGCTAGGATATAAAAATACTGTGATTATGTGTAGTATTGCAATGCTTTGTATGAAAATATTAATCAAGTGTATCATGTTGCAGTGGCACCATGGTATAGCGGTTAGTGCTGATCACAGTTCCAGAGACCTAGGTTCAATTCCCAGCACATTTTCTGCCTGGGTACAGTTGCTAGATCAGGTACTCTGATTTAATCTTACATTCCAAAGATATGTGGTAGGTCAACTGGCAACTCTAAAGTGTAAGTGTAGTGTGAGTGAGTGCATATTTGTTTGTTTGTGCATGTGTGCTTGAGTCCTGCAATGCACTGGCATTGGGATTGGTTGCAGAGATCCTAGTTCTTGAAGATAGGCCCGTTCTACTTGAAATCGTAAAGCTTTTTAAGCACGTTTGAATTTATTACGCATATTGTATTTTAGGCTTTGATTATGGTTCTTTCCCTTAACACAGAAATCTTTGCTGATAAAACACCAATGAACACCGGTACAATGTAATTCAATAGCAATTCAAATTGTTTGTGTGGTGCCATCCACTGGTGCAATTTGACCCATGACATACAGGCATTAACAAACAACAATATACTATTACTCTGTTAGAACAAATACGTAAAATAAATAACATTAGATCGTTTGTTCAACATTCAGGTCCAAATTCTTTAACAGTATAAAAGCCAAGTCTAAAACTGAAGTCAAATTTTTGAACACTGAAGGTACTCTCAATTAAAACTTAAGACTGTAAGCTGGAAGCTTTTTTGCAACAATTTTTTTTTTGTACCAGCTTAAGTGCTTAAAAGAGGGCAGTGTGGGAAAGATCGCTGCATATAGGTAAAGAATGCTGAAAAGAAAGATACAAAGTTGTTTTGCGGTTTCTTTCAGAGTTCAGTGCAACCCCCGGATACAGCAAACGGGGCAAGATCGGCACGAAGGTTTCAGTCTGATAAAAACTAATGAGCACATTTGAATCCCAAAGCCTGTACTGTGGAAGAGCGTAGAGAAAGTGAGGAGTGATAAAGAGGAAAGTCCTGCAGTGAAGGGACCAAATAGAGGGGCTGCCCCCCATGGCTAGAAGCATTCTCTGTCTCCATCGCCCTCGCCTTTTTTCCTTTTCTTCTGCCTCTCAATCAGATCTTTTCTCTCTCCCTTTCTTTCTCTTTTAGTCTGTCTTCCTAATCCGACAGAGCTGAGAAACATGCTCATTAGAGAAAGAGAGAGAGGATATTTTTGACTTCTGATCCCTCATGTGCATGAGATCTTTATTCCACTCCTTCAATGTTGTCCATTAGTCTGTGAAGATTGTAAAAGGATTATTCGCTTATGACTCGTGTACTTGTTATTTAATGCATTTAATGATACATTTATTAATACTGGAGACTATACAAACTAAACATGCCCACACTATGAGGCTACAGTTTCCCTTGCATAAAACAGTAATAAAACACCTTAAACTTAGTGAAACAGGTATGAAAATAAATGAATTAATAATTTCAGTACTTTGCAGACTCCCTTGTTCAGGGGGACATACAGATGAAATATCTTACAGGAACAATTCAAGCATCTGATGGTTAAGTGCCTTTTCCAACAGTATAGGACCTTATGGTATATCTACTATAATAATACTGTATCTGTAATGTGGACACAAATACTTTCTATTGAATAGTTTTTGTCTGTGTTATTTCTGAGTTGGTACATGAATATGTTCACATTTCTAAAACTGGAGCTATTCAATTCCTTTAAGGTCTACATTCATTAAAAACATATTGATATATTGATTAAGACAAAGCCATTTTTACAGGCACAAACTATACATGAACAAACTATGGGGGTGAATTATGTTCTGAAAATGTTGCATGAAAACAGTAATAATGCACCAATCAATGACAATCCATAAACGTGGTTGTTGCAGCTTATGTTTCATGGACAAAGTCAATGTTAGCATACACATAATTTCCCTTGTTAGCATCTCAATCAGCTAAGTCAGCTTTGGCAACATTGTTATTCTCCTTCACATTTTTGTTTAAAGCTCTGATATGAAACCTTTTCATTTATGTTATTTTTTTCTGAATCTTAGAATCAGAACAGTCTTGGACTCTGCAGTTAATTCAAACTAGATTTTACACAATATTTCCTATGGGCAACTGCAGACATAACATTTATGCAGCCTGTGGATACAAACATAGGAATGTGACGTACACAGATTTAACCAAATTACATATCTTTTTGCAAAATGCTACTTTCGTGTAGCATACTTTACAAGCACAAGCTTATATTACAGCCTAAATCTATATAATTTAATAGTGTAAACATGATTTACATTTTATTGGTAGACTCTGTGAATCACTGGGCCACACACACACACACACACACACACACACACAAACAAACACAGACAGACACACACCAAGTCTCAAAGTGTTTTAAAGCCCAGTACCACCATGCAAGTGTTTTATACTAAGCATAAGGCATGCCTAGCCTGTGTATCCTGTTAAAAGCAATCACAACGTGTGGTGTAGATGGATATAATGTGTATTTAGCAGCAAACAGATTAAATCATGACAACAATCAGTTTAACTTAAAGTTCAAAAGATTCCCAAAAGTTATATACATTAGTATGTCATCTCCAGGTATCTGCACTCTGTATTATACTGCAAAACCACCAACCACCTTAAACTAGATAACAATATTTTACAGTATAATTATGTAATATTTGTATGCAGACAGAGTCAGTATTATGTCAGTATCTGTACTTGCCTAATATTAGAATCACATCATATAGAGTGAAAACAGGCTTTCTATAGCTCTTGATATGAACTTAACATTTAAGTGTTAACAAGGGAACATATATCAAATAAATATGCATGAGACATTTAGAATTGGGAATTTAATTGGACAGCTGCCCTTTAAAAGTGGTGCTTTTAGAAGAGAGTAAGGAAAAAAGCTTCAGCATGACTTTTACTTGCAACACACAGGTAACGTATGTTCCACCTGCAATCCACGGGCACTATCCAGTTTCAGTTTGAAGTTACAGAGCTTTTAACAGAGGAAGAAAGAAAAACTCTGCCCAAGGGTCCTTCCCTCTCTCCTTTTTTCCTCTGTATTTCTTACTCCCTGTTTTCAAACACTTGCAGTGAGTGAGCAAGTGTTAATGCGTCTGAACCCAGCTGGTGTCAAAGGTCAACACACACACATACGCACACACACACACACACACACACACACACACACACACACACACACAAACCTAAAGGGAAAGCTTTTAATGCAGGTAACAGACCACTATCGCATGGTGCTGTGTGCTCTGAGCCATTGGTTAACAGTGTTGTGACAGTGGCAGACAAAAGGGCCCCCTCTTTTTCAACAAAGATGGGGCAAAATGGAAGGGATGGATTACAGGCATGTGAAGATGGGAGATAAACAGATATATTTCCATCTGAAAGAAACCTGTTCAAGTTATATGCCCTTGATAGGATCCAGAGGGTTTGATTTACCAGTAAGAGAGTCTAGCCCAAAGTGCATGTTATAGTGCATGTTTTGTTGCACTATAAAGTAACTATAACAATAAATATATACAAAACATGCACTAGTTTTTTA
>JAVSBV010075579.1:0-10129 GCA_033117975.1 Parotocinclus spilosoma | reverse complement strand
CACAGCGTTCAATATGACGTTGGTCCACCCTTTGCCGCTAGAACAACTTCAACTCTTCTGGGAAGGCTGTCCACAAGGTTTAGGAGTGTGTTTATAGGGATTTTTAACCATTCTTCTCAAAGCGCATTTATGAGATAACATACTGATGTTGGACGAGAAGGCCTGGCTCTCAGTCACCGCTCTAATTCATCCCAAAGGTGTTTTATCGGGTGATTTGAGATATCATTAGTGCTACAAACTTAAAGTTTGCTTACAGTGTGAATACAGCCACTTTATTACATTCACCTTGCTAGTATTGGGTTGGACCCTTTCAAATCTGCCTTAATTATTTGGGGGATAGATTGAAGTGCTGGATCTATTCCTCAGACATATGCTCTATGTTGGCATAATAGGATTAGGCATTCATGTCAAAGATGTGAATCTCCTGTTTCACCACATTTCAAATGTGCTATATGAAGTTGAGATCTGGTGACTGTGGATACCACTTGAGTAAAGAGACTCACTGTCATGTTTTAAAAAAGTGGTTTTCACTTTGCGAAATGGCATGTGATGGAAGTCATCAGAAAGTGGTACACTGTGATCATACAGGGATGGACATGTTCAGCAACAATAATCAGGTAGTCTGTATTATTGTATTATAAGTGTATGAATTGGGCCAGTGAGTGTAAAATAAAGTTTTTTTTACCTCATTCTGAATAAGTGACAAACTTCTATGCAATTCATTTGCTGTTTGTTGTTAGATGATTACTGTTGTCTGATCAGTACAAATGTTTAATTTTGATCAAACAAGTTAACATATTTATCCCAGTGATGTAACATAATTACTACATACACTTTATCCTCATGAGAGTATTTCATGGAGCAAGACCAACACACTGCTGGCTAAAGGTGAAAATACATAAAAGTAATGGTGAATATCCAGAAAATGCTATGTAGACTGTTAACAGATTTGTGAACCTGAGTTACTAGCTGCTGCCTTACATATGATATTTCCAAACACAATAATATGGATAGATTTTGGACTCTCTCCTTTCAAGTACAGGATATACTATTGCCCACAGGCTTTTTTGCTCATTAAGGCACTTTCAAAATTTTACAACCCTTTTTTTTTCAGGTTCAGTCCCTATGTATTACAAGGAAGTACATCAAGCTCTCAGTAATAGGACGGATGAACGGGTACCGGTGGATGTGTTACACAGACTCCTCAGGAGGACTGATCTTCCTCCCACTATACAGAAGCAGGTTAGCTACACAACACAGCAAGATTACTAGGTGCTATTAATGCTTTTGTAGATAGAATATTAATAGGACTTCTTATATTTGTACTCTGGCTTACATGTTCAATGAGATATTTTGTCTAACACTTCTCGAAAACAGTAGATTGCAGAAATACTTTGTTTACATTGCAGATAATGGAGAAAGTTGATACTGGCGACGGTTTCCTAAGTAAGGTGTCCTTCTATAAGTCTTTGGCACTGATTGCTCTTGCTCAACAAGGAAAGCAGCCAAGTCCCAAACTCTTGGAAAACTGCATACAAGGTATTCACATTTTACCTCGCCAGTGGTTTTGAAACCATTGTAGACCTGAATCTGCAGATTAGAATGCTTTTCACCCTATTTGTTTATACGATAAGGAATCTAATATTTTTTAATGGCTATATCTCTGTTTTTATGTACTCATTCTACACCAAACAAAGATCAGACTGACCTTTGAATCCAATACTTCTGAAATAAAAAAATTACTTTGTCAGTTAGAAAGATGTGAATTATTAACATAATTGTTTGAAAGAAGACACGTCTTACACACATGACTGTAGCTTGTGCCCGTTAAGTGATAAGGGATATCTGCAATCACACATTTTAAAAAGAAGTAAAACAGAACTGTGAGCACATTTCCTTACCTTAAAATATGCGAATGTTTTTTTAATTACATTGTCTGTTAAGAGTCTGTTTGTTTGGAGGAAATATATTGCAATTTTGCATGTAAACTCCAGTGTCTCCCTTTTCCATTTCAGAAGAACAGTAAAAGGACATTTGAACGCTTGTTCAGGAAGGAAGACTCCCCATTTAAAAATATCAAGGATTTATCTATATAGGATTAACTTGTCATTTCATGCTTAAATTATTTGTCTTTAAATTGTTCACAATAATTGCTAATATTGAATTAATAATTGCTGCCAGGACAACTGTCCCAAACATCTACAACCTGTATAAAATATTTTTTTTATTGACATGTCAACTGTTGTGCTGGTTTTAACATTAATGCATAGTTTTATGCAAGTCAGCTTTCTTTGTCCACAGAGCATTTGCAAAGACCCCTAATACTTTAGCTTTTTCTAGAGTTCCTTCCTCTGCCCCCACCAAATGTGAAATGCAAAAAACATGTCAGCAGCACATTTTGTGCTTTTCCATATTGTTTTCTCTTCCCAGATTGAAGTACTTAAAATTGCCCTATGCTACATATATATGGCTGATTTTGAGTAACAATAATAAGTATTTGCTTTTGGATTGAAAGGGAGGATTTGTTATGAATGCTCTAGTGTTTTGCAGCAAATCAACCTTAAGTTACAGCTCCTTTCCAAAAAACATATTTTTGGGCATTTGGTGTTATTTCAGGTGCTGGCCCTGTGGCGGCATGGCTTTAGTTTTCTTCTTCAGACAGGAGTTAAATATGTGGAGTTAAATGCAATAGCTTGTGTCCATAGGGTCCCCCTTTTTTGTGTGGAAAAGAAAAAAATCTATGTTTAAAAAACGTATTTTCCCTCAGAAGGGAACTGCAATTCATTAAATCATTAAATGAGTTGAAGAACTAATTTACCCTCCTAAAATACCCACACCCATTCAACAGCAGCATTCTTTGGACAGAAGCTGACGAAGGTCTAGAGGATGACCAACATAACCAAAAAGAAGAATTATGCTCTATATTTAGCACCATCTTAGATCTACCACCATCCAAGAAACATCTATATTCAGTCTTTTAGACCGATACAGTCAAGCAAGTGTGTTATAGTGCCTTACTCAAGTACCTACCTGTTTGCAGCTTGCCATTACTGGACTATTATAACTGGACTATTAAATATAATACAAATTCAGTTCTGATAGTAGAAGATTTAGTAGTTTTTTTCTTCCTTGTATGTCTGTTGAATTACTTTCATAAATCTCTTTGTATTATCCCATTGTTATTTGTTACTGACTTTCATCAGCATGCGGAAGACTTTCAGGTGAATTGTAGTAATTGGTGGATAGTTGCTGTGCCATGCAGTTAATCCTGTCAATCAAGATTTTTGTACTTGTAAGTTCGAGTAGGAGTGAGAATTTGTTTTTTGTGTGTATTTTTAGAGTTTCCTAAGCCTCAGCTGGGAGAACCAAAAGAACTTTACCACCTACGGATGCAACCAGTTCAGGAAAACCCTCTTCTTATGTCTCTGTCCTTGAGTGACCTGCTACGCAAAGACATAATAAAGGTGGAGCTCATTCCTGAGAAGAAAGGGCTGTTCCTCAAACATGTGGAGTATCAGGTTACCAGTGAGGTGAGAGCACGTAAAACTAGGCCTCTTAGCTAGTATGCATCTACACTTCGGGATATAGGCCAAAATGCAACAAGACACTGAGTGCATTCACATGCCGTTAATAGTCAGATGTAACTGCTGAAAATCAGATTTGGTCAGTAAACCAATCAGCAAGCTTTCGTTCATTGGGTAATTACATACTGGGGAAACTCGCAGATCATGTCTCACAGAAGCATGTGACATTAACTTCAAACCTAAATAATTAAATTCTTAATTTCATTAAGCATATAGCGCATTTCAGAGTCTCCCAAATATTGTTTGATGACCATTTTTAGGGTTGTGTGCTCTTCCAGGGTTGCCAGATTCTGTCAAAGAATGAAGTACCATTACTTTGGCCAAAACCCCAAAAGGAGCAAAGTCTTTTAGAATAAGCCGACCTAGCATTGAAATCAGAGTGATTATGTAAATGTGCTAAGAAATCCGACTACAGAATTAAAATCCATCTCTCTTTATCACATTTTTTAATCCGATTTGTAGGCCTTTATCTGATCTGAGAAATCAGAGTATGCTATTTGTGACCATGTGAAAAATCATATAATTACAGAAATCCAATTATGACTGGATTGTTAAATTCAAGTTAAGAAACTATATTAAGTGATTGTGTATGTATCTATAACTAATAAGAAGGCACATAAGAATTAAGTATAAATCAGTATGTAATAGCTGAATATTTCTATTATTAATTAGTTATGTTAAACTGTACTACTCAGGAGTAGTGTACAACACTGGAGTTGTGACTCTCTGATACAATGTAAAGTAGTCAGTCTACAGCTCGCATAACAGTGTACATTTGTTTTAACACTGTAAATAACTGTTTTTAAAACAACTGTTTTTAAAATTAATGTTTAAATCAAAATTAAGTACACCCCAAAGTTAAAATTGCCAAATTTTGCACAAAGTGCCAATATTTTGTGTGGCTTTAATTATTTTCCAGCCGCGCCTTAACTCTTTTGAGCATGTAGTTCACTAGAGCTTCAAAGGTTGCCACTATAATCTTCTTCCACTCCTCCATGACAACATCCCTGATCTGGTGCATGTTAGAGAGCTTGTGCTCCTCCACCTTCCATTTTAGAATGCCCCACATATGCTCAATAGGGTTTGGGTCTGGAGACATGCTTGACCTTTACCCTCAGTTTATTTAGCATTGGTCATCTTGGAGGTGTGTTGGAGTTGATATTGTGCTGGAATATTGCCATGCGGCCCAGTTTCAGAAGCGAGGAGATCATGCTTTGCTTCAGTATGTAACAGTACATGTTGGCATTCATGGTACCCTCAATAAACTGTATATTATCGCCACAATCAGCACTCATGCGGCCCAAGACCATGACATCAAAAATGCCATGCTTGACTGTAGGCAAGACATACTTGTCTTTGTACTCATCACCTGGTTGCCACCACACACGCTTGACTCCATCTGAACCACATAAGTTTATCTTGGTCTCATCAGACCACATGATATGGTTCCACTAATCCATGTCCTTAGTTTGCTTGTCTTCAGCAAACTGTTTATGGGATTTCTTGTGCGTCCTCTTTAGAAGAGACTTCTTTCTGGGATGACAGCCATGCAGACCAATTTGATACAGTGTGAAACGTATGGTCTGAGCACTGGCTGGTTACCCCCCTTTAACCTCTATGGTATGTTCTTTTAAAATTCTTATAGCCTGGCCCATCTTTATGTACACCTTGTAACATTACCATGTCACATGATCCCGGGAATGGTAAATGGCTAATTGGGCACGATGTAGCCATTTTCACGTAGGATTGTACTCACTTTTGGTTACAATGGTTTAGACATTAATAGCTGTGTGTTGAGTTATTTTAAGGGCACTGCAACTTTACACTGTTATACAAGCTGATTATTTTACATTGTGACAAAGTCTCATAATCTTCAATGTTGTCCCTTGAAAAGATAAAATAAAATACAAAATGTGAGGGGTGTATTCACTTTTGTGAGATAATGTATAATACTGTACTTATGGCACCTGAAACAGTTCATTGCTTGGTATCATCAGTGCCAAAACCTATTTTAAGTATTGTGAACATGAATGACGTTACTATGACATGTTCATGTTGTTGTGTATAAAGTAGGGCAGAGAGCAAATTTTCAGACATAATATATCAGAATGCTGTCCAAAAAGTAATGTAGACAGCTCATTTAATCAAACATCCCTTCAGTTGGAGAAAATATTCATTTTTGTTTGCCTGTAAACTTCCTATATCTGAATATCATAATATTTCTTAATTTGAACAAAAATGTGAAAAATAGTAATATACTGGGATGGGAATGTTAAGCTTATTCAGTTTATGTAAACAGTTATGTTAATAGCTTCACACTGCCAGATCAAATGTTCATTTTATGCCTAAATCAGTTGCCTGTAAATTGTTTGTTCAATATTGTTTGTTTACAGTTATTAAGTTGAGTGGTGTTGTAAGCAAGTATTAGGAACTTGGGACAATGTATGGGACAATGTAGCAACAATGGGAAAAAATAATACAGTGTTTGTTGGTTTCATACAGCTAGATTATCAACTGCTCTAAATCTATTTGTTTTTTATGCTAAGGTTATTTATTATTATTCTGATTTTTTTTTCAGCGCTTCAAGATGTCTGTTTTTCGGCGTTACAGCGACTTTGCTGTCTTCCATGAGCTGTTGCTGCAGAGGTATGCCTATAGAATGGTGCCAGCCTTACCACCTAAAAGAATGCTCAAAGGAGGTATGACTAAATGATGTGTATTGTGTGCTGTAAAAATGAGTAGCTGCCTTTTGCCTGTTAATAGTCAGCAAATCATAATCAGCAAATTGCACTGCTTTGTTCATATCTAGTGACTGGCTGTGATTTAGTCACATTTTGAGATGTATTTTAGTGTTTTAGTTTGAGTTTTGACTGGATAAATCAAATTTTTGCTTCTCTATTTGCAGTTCTTGCCTCTGTTTCGGAGCGAGAGTTCATTGAGGGGCGGCGACGTGGTTTGGGCAGGTTCCTAAACCTCATAGCAAGACATCCATTTTTCTCAGAGGATGAGTTAGTGAAGACGTTTCTTACCAACAGTGGCTCGGTGTGATTTAAAAAAAAACATATTATTTTTTTTCACTTTTTTTTTAATTTTCATAAACTGAAACTCCTAAACTAAATCTGTGTAGACATGAACTGTCCAACGATCACATTGCATAAAAGCAACAAAATAAGTCTGGATAAAATAGGAGGCTTCTAGTCGGAAGGGCATTCAGCAT
Organism: Parotocinclus spilosoma; assembly: GCA_033117975.1. Lineage (NCBI taxonomy): Eukaryota > Metazoa > Chordata > Actinopteri > Siluriformes > Loricariidae > Parotocinclus > Parotocinclus spilosoma. Next base: position 3,328 of record JAVSBV010075579.1, on the reverse strand, counting down.
AAACCTGAGCAAGGCTGTATATTCATAAGACTAAGGGTGTTTATCAGATCCTCTGTGATGATCACTGACAGGAGCAGCCTGAAAGATTAAGAAGAAGACAAAAGTTAATTATATAAGGCAAAACTGAATCGATTTTCAGCTATTTTATTTATTTAGATGAATAAGCACATCATATATGTATTGCCATTAAAAGCATACTAGATGAATGAATTAGTAAATTTGTAGATTTTTTTATGTTTCTTTCTTCCTGTTTTGACATGTGTTCCTACAAAGTGGATGGTGTTTTGAACTGTTACAGTTTTTCTAAAAAATATTACTTAAGGGTACTCTTGAGTACCAAGTGAGCATAATAACAGCAATTATTTCGACAGAGTGTTGGCTGTCACAGCGTGTTTGGCTCTGAGACACAGCAGAAAGGATTCAGATGCAACTTGTGCATCATAACAAATGGTTACTGTTCAGTTATGCAGATTCTGTACAGAAAGTCGTTGCGTTTAGTCTCTCTTAACATTGCTGTTTAAAACACTTGCTAAAATAATTGCAGTTGTTCAAGCAGAAGAGAGGACAATTTGTTTATGAGTGGACCACTGTTACACCTGTATTTAAGTAGTATTTGCCATTTGAAGTCTGCAGGGTGTCTTGATTAACTTTTTGTTTGTTATCATTCCTTTAGGATATCCAATCCAAGCTGCGTGATGCCTTCAAGAAAATGGGAGATGAGTTCATGACGTGTACATATGCAACACAATCCAAGGTTTGAATTTGCTTCTTTTTTTTCAAAACCGTACTCTTACATAAAGGTATTCAGTAGCAATAAACCCTCACTATTGTCTGTCCTACAGGAATACCTCCCTGCTGACATCCAGTCTCAGTTTTCTTCATGTCGAGAGCTGATCAGAATGATTCATAACAGCTTCCAAACGCTCAGGGACAGAGCAGAGAAAATGGCAGAGCGCTCGAAGGAAAACGGAATGGATCTGCTCATGTTTGGGAAGGAACTTAGGTAATAATATACTGCTGTTATAGCCTGTACATGCAATTAAACTGTGTGCGTAATCACATTGCAGCAATTCAATGCGTTTAGGCATGTAGACTTGGTCAAGATGACCTGCTGCAAACTGAGCGTTAGGAAGGAAAGAGATTTAAGTAACTTGAACATGGCATTGTTGTTGCTAGGCAGGCGGGTCTGATATCTACGTACATTAATACACACACTCTCACTGGAAATCTTATTATGTGAAAACCTTCATAGGATAAATTCAAAAATTCGAGATTTGTCATCTGCAAATAAATGCTGTGCATCTCCTATTCCACTCCACCCTAAAGTTTTACTGATCTCTATTGGATTGGGATCTGGTGACTGTGGAGGCCTTTAGAGTAAAGTGAACTTTAAGCACGATACTGCTGATACTCACTTTAGTTGCCTTTCTTTCCTACTCTGATGCTTGGATTGAACTTCGACAGGTTGTCTTGACCATGTCTTCATGTCTAAATGCACTGTGTTTCTGCCATGTGCATGTCTGATTGGATATGTGTTAACGATACTGCTCACCAAAATTTGGAGATATTTCAAAATAAAATATCCCTTAACTTTTGTGAGCAGTATATCAGTTGAACTGGTGCAACGAATGAAGTGGCTGGTGAGTGTATATACTGTATATTAATATGTTGGAGAGAGAGGGCACACACGAGTGGTAGTGCGAGAGGGATATTTTTAAAATAAGCTAGAAGTACAGCTTAATCTGCTTTGGATACTTCCCCGTTTATTCACAATGGGCCAGAATGTTACATGTACTCCATCATCAGTTTCTATATAGCTGCGATTATACTTTTACAGTTCCCTATTTGGTCTACTGCAGTTAGCCACAGTTGTTCAGAAAACAGACGGATCTGAAAGAAGTGCAAGGGGAAGTCATAAATTATTTTGAGGTTCTGCACTAAAAAATTTCTCAAAATATTCTTGGAACAATATATACTGCTCACACAATGAAATATCCCCTAATGTTTGTGAGAAGTATATTCAGGAGTGTGACTTCACTCTGCCAGTTCCACTGTAATAGAATATAAGTCATATATAAATATTTAAACCCGACCTGAAGTTAAAACAAACAGGCGCATTGTACAGATTTGTTTTTAGTTTTAGCTTGACAATCACAATGTCCTACAGATACCAGTCTCAATCTTATTTTCTGTTAATGCCTATAGTGCATTGGGTTGTGACTCCTCACCTGTGCCTGTCCTAAATTCCTCAAAGAACATGTGGCCTGATTTGAGACATGCTCTCCGTGGCTTGTCTACTGAGTTCACCATGTTGGCAGACAAAGCTGCCCAGCAGGTATGTGTTCTTTCACAGATACCGTCTATGCAAAGAAAAGAAAGGCTTCAATCCCAGGATCTTAAATGTTTTTTTCCATCAAGGGAAGAAGAGAAGAGGATGATGTGGTTGAAAAGCTGAACCTCTTCTTGGACCTGCTGCAGTCATACAGGGTATGAAATATCAACATGGATGGAATTGTTGGGATATGGTTATTATGCAAGGAACTTTCTAGAGTGCATGGATTTCAGACCTAACACTGAGCTTGTTGTGAAGGACTTGTGCGAGCGCCATGAGAAGGGTGTTTTGCATGAGCACCAGAAAGCACTGCAGAAGTACAGCGTGATGAAGAGGCAGGTGATGAGTGCCGCTGTACAGCCAAAAGAACATGTGTCTGTAGAACAACTTGAATCACGCATCGTCCAGGTCTGTATATATACACACACACACACTCATGGAGGGGATGGAAAGTAGATGAGAACTAGCCATTAAGGAAGTAAAAAAGTTCAGGAAGGTGTGCTGTGAGAGGCATATAATGCCAGATGATGTAACACTGGTAACCACCTGCAGCGGAGATTATATTCCAAAATAATAACACATAGTGCTGTATTCCACTTTTATTGAGCAACAATTTTTCTCTGTTAATCATTTGTGGATATGTTAGTGATGGGGAGCATCGGAAATAGAAATTGATGTCTCATTTACTTCATGTTGTGGCAGTAGCGTCTTCCCTTGAAAAACATGGTTTACTCTCTCTATGTAAAAAAAACCCAAGGATTGACAAAAATCTGTCTGTCCCATTCATAGTCGCATTGTTTGATTCAACCTTCTTAACAGAATTAAGTGAAATGGTTTGAAATGGAATTGACACTAATAAAGAAGTTACATTTTAGAATGAATGGCTTAATATACTGTAAAAAGTGAATTACCCTGCAGCCAATAAACACACACACACACACACACACACACACACACACACACACACACACACACACACACACACACACACACACA
>JAVSBV010075558.1:0-10130 GCA_033117975.1 Parotocinclus spilosoma | reverse complement strand
AAATTAAAGTGAATCTGGAAAAAATTAAATGAACAGAAGAAAACCGTTGGCTCTCCACCGGAGGGCGGAAAAAAAATTAAAAAATATTATTATTATTATTTAATACATGGTAGGTGTAGGTCAAACTAGAAACACTTTCACTTCAGAATAATGGGACGTTTTTTCCACCCCAGTTTCTCCCATATGACCTGAATGATGTTAGCAGTCACGCTGCGGTAGCAACACACAATGACATGCCAATATAAGTTAGTGCTGATGACTTGGAGTCCTCCTTCGCTGTGCCTTGAGCATATTTTTGGGTCTCCTTGGTGAACCCAGACCAATGGTCAGAAGCTGAGGTCATGACCATGGTAATAAATCTCTATGTTGGAACACAACACTAGGTTTTCACAGTACTAATCACCTGAGTCTTCATCTTGTTGAAATAAGCACCTTGCTGAAGCCATAAAGCAAAATGTGACAGCAGGATTGGTTTCGGCCTCGCCGTAAGAAATTTGAAATCCTAAATCATTAACACCAACTACCGTGAGAAAATGAGCAGGCCTCAGCCTCGTTGTTGTCCAAAATAAATGATGATGCTGTGAAAGGACCTTTCCGTCCCACAGCTTCTCCCTGATGACACCCACAGCCATTCATACACTCCCAAACATGCACTCATAAAGCTCCCCTGATCTGTCCTTGCAATGCCATTGTAAATAGCGAGATCACCCCAGTCTTTGTGAGAACTCACTGATGTTAGCAGGGTTGTAAAAAAACAAAACAAAGGGGTTCTATTGTCATTTTTATTTCAGGCCAATGTCATGAAAATCATTTGACCTTAATGGTAGCCATTGCTTATTTCATCATACTGTATCTAATGATTATATAGGGATTTGAATGTAGACTGAATTGACCTAATATGTTGTCCCATACCTGAACCCTAAGAAAGTCTGAATTCTCCACCCTAGTAATTGGTCCTGTACTAGAACCCTGACACATTCTGATTGTACAGTCCGATTGGTATAGACCCAGACAGGCTAGAAGTAATCTGATAGGTAAACCCATTCTCAAACCTTCTAAAAGGCTTTTTTATTTACATATAGTGATTAGATTTGTAGAAATTAGTTAATCTGACCTGAAAGGTGGTCCTATAATCAAATCAAATGCCTATTTCTACATAGCAACTGGATAAGGTAGAAAAAAATGGGTCCCATACTCAAACCCTGAGACATGCAACGCTTTTTGTTATGAAACTTTTTTCATCACAGCACAGTAAAATGTATATTTTAGCAATATTGAAAAAGAAGGTAGAACGGAACAATGATGTGGACCTAAAACATGAGAATACGTGGCCGTGGTACAAATTACATGTTCAATTAAACTGTAATGGAATTTACATGCTGCCAAAAATGTTCTCATGTTTTTTCTGTCTTCACTTTATCATCAGTCCTTTCCAGCAAAACGTCATATGCAGATGCAGGTCCAATCATTTTGTTAATCTGCTCTTTCTGATCCGGGATTTTAAAGTGCTTACAATTACGAAATGTTATTTTGGCAGCCATAATTATGACAAATGTTACCCGAAGTGTACTTTTGGTACCACTTTTCCAAAGCTCTTTATTTTTTGGTAAAGTAAGCCCTATCTAGTTTTACAGCAGAATTAGAGTGCATTCTCATATGAAAAGATTTTACTTTGCCTTTCAGGCATGGCTCATGAATTGTAGTCCAGTAATATTCCCAAGTCATTTTCTTTCTATGTTATATTTTCTGTATTTTCTACTTTGTGGATTGACATAAGCAGATATTACGGTAATAATTCCATATAGTGATTTCATACTCAAACTCAAGAGGATTTTTATGTATTTACTGATCGAGTTAGTAAAAGTTAAGAGTAGATGTGAAATTGTAAGTGGGCACATGTTCAAACCCTGAAAATAAAATAGATATAATTATATATTTCCATATTTCTACTGATTGGTGTAAGTTTTTGTAAAGGTGATATGGCAAGTAGTCCTGTAGGCTTAAAAAGCATTTTCCCTTATATCCATTGACTGGATTTGCATATTAATAAGGAAAAGATATGATCTAAGAAGTAGATCAGTTTGAATCCTGAGAAATTCTATTTTTAATATCTTCTGCCTACTGCATCCTGGATACTGCAAGGGTTTTCTAAGCTTCCAAATTAGCACTCATACGTAATCATTTATTGCTGTCATCCAGAGATTTATTTATACTTAATTAAGCATTTAAATTGAATGGCTGCTCATGTAATTCATTAACACACTGGGATGTGGAAGTGCTGGATTTACAGGATAAGTTTTTACAAGTTAAAACAAGCATGTGAAACAGGTTTCCTCTTTCTTGTGTGTGTGTACGTTCTCCATTTTCAGCTTTAATTTAACTGAAGGGGATTGCCAGAGCTGACTTTTCTGTTCATAGGATTAGTAGTGTGAAGGTACATCTTATTATATGCTTTTGGATAAACCCACGCCTTGTTTTTTAGAGGGGAGTTCCAGCGGGGAGGTAACGGCAATCGTCCCCCAGTGCAGACAGTGTAATTTGCCGTGTGCTTGGAGCCACTGTGATGAGGAAAAAGAAGGAGGGTCTCTTTGAAAACTCAACGTTGACTCCAGGAACACCTGGATCCTTTTTGGAACTACAAAGAAGAAATGGGGAGAATGAAGCCCTGGTACTGATTAACCAAGCTCCCCTCCTTCCCTCTGCCACAGAAGGCAAACGTACAAAGAGCAAAAGGCGCATAAACACACGCACTTGTTTCCCTATCCCTGTGGGGACTTTCCATGGTCAACCATCCACTCCACTGAATAGTGTTTGTAATTAATGCTACATCTCCACCTAACCTAAGATCATTATAACCTAAAGCAAACCTTTCGGCTCTTTTTGTTTTCAATTGCAGTTGCAGTTTTTGTAAATGTGCAATTAAAGAAGTGAAGCGGCATAGCCCTATTTTCCTATCAGTGAGGGAACATATGGTGAAGATAATATTAGAAAGATGAGGACACACACACACACACACACATAAACACAGTCTGTCTTTATATCATTAGGACTTTTCTTATATTACATAATATTATCTATCTGATACTGTACCCAGTCACCAATCGACCAGTCTACGTCGAAAGCTAAACTTAAACTGTGACCAAAAGCAAATATTTTGAATATTATCCAAATAAAACCACCATCACAATTGTCCTTGTGGGGACCAGTAAAATGTCCACACAAGTAAAATGTCATTTCGTTCTGTCTTTGTGAGGAAATTTAGTCCTTGCAGCGATATATAAACTTGACACCCCCCAACACACACACACACACACACTTACATGCATGCAAGCACATGAATTATCTGCACTGGATCAGTGGAGATGTGTCTCCCCTTGAGGGCATCCATATGGATTGATTTTGTACTTAAGAAAACAAAACCATGTGTGTGTTTTAGTTAAAGCATAACATAAAATACAAATAGCCAATTAAATAGTTAAAATAGTTCAGATGAAATTACCAAAGTACGGTGACCAATGAGGACTGGTAAAAATTTTCAACGTTACAACCATTTTGGAGAATGTTCGTTTTGTGCGTGTGCGTTGTGTGTGTGTGTGTGTGTGTGCACGTGTTGCTGAGGTGTTCTGTCATCTCACTTCTGTCTGCTCTTCTCAGGAAAGGATAATTCAGGTGACTTGGGTCCTGATGAAAGCAAATTTCACAGGACCTTTGAAGAACAATTACACAAGACTTGAGTGCTCTGCGACACATTGCTGCTCTGTCTGAAAGTGGGTCATACAAGGACCACACAATAGTGCTAAAGGAGAATAAAGTACACAAAAAACCTGCTGACTTTAACAGAAATTCATCTAGCAGGAAGCCACTGCTATACACTCCTGGACAAATAAAAGCCCAAACTGTTAAGCCCAAAATGGCCAAGCTTTTAATGGTCGCAACAACAAATGGTGCAGCCATGTGTGTAAACTTTTAGACCGCTTTTACAAAAAGAACAGTCAATATTGTTTCACTGAGCATTGACAAGTTCAAACAGTTGGCGAGTAGCTGAAAAAAATCCTGGCTACTTTGTGTTTACTGTGAGACCAAATATTCTCTATAGGGTTTAAATCTGGACTCTACCCAAGCCAAAACATAAGCCTGGTGTCCTCAAGTCACTCCTTTGCAGTGTTGGCAGGGTTTTCTTAAAAAAAATAGTTTCTCTTTAGAACTTTGCAGTTGTGGGAAGCCTTTCTGCATGATTCTCCTTTTACTTCAAAGTATTAATTAACTTTTTGCAGTAAAGTAGCTCCCCAGTACCAGCAGCTGAAAATGCTTTTAAACCGAGAACAAGGCAGAAATGCAATCATTCTGACACGTCTTTCAATGGCTGCAATCTGAAACATCACTGTGCAACTTAAATCGTGATTTATCCGTTCACACCACTCTGCTGATCCACTCTATTTCTGCAAAGAAAATCAGTCTGTCTTTGATTTTCTCAGACTCCAACGTTTTAAAACATTTTGTCTTCAACATCGGAGGCAGGTCCCACTAGAGTGCAGGAACTCCCTCCATCGGTTGTACATTAGGAGACGATGTGCCTCCAAGGACCTTCCACTAAGGACTCTTATAATTTAGTTTATTTTAAAATTTTTCTATTACTAATTTGAATTTTATTATTCGTTAGTTATTTATTTATTGACCTAATTTTGCTATAATTTAGTATACTTTTGGTATTTATTTAGTTAACATCTAGGCCACCCATTGAGTCTTGGTCCTCCCAAGGTTTCTTCCTACCGTTTTAGGTAGTTTTTCCTTTCCACTGTCGCCCTAGGCTTGCTCAACTTGGGATTGGCCTTTTAAGGGTTATACTGTGAAGCTGCTTTGAGACAATGCAACGTTGTAAAAATCACTATATACATAAACTTGAATTGAATTGAATTGAATTGAATTGGATAGCATCCTGGATTTTTTAACGCAGATTCATTAACAACTAAATAATAAGTGGGACATCCAGACTAAGACTAAGAATCAGTGCATAATAAAAACAACACAGACCAGTGTGCTGTGTCCACCCAAGTGATCCAAGCAGACCAGGAAACTCAGCTTTCCTCTTTTTATAGAATAACATCAGACACCATGAAGTTCTAACAAGAACTGTCTGAGACATAGAAAAAAGTTCTACAAGAACTGCAAGGGTTGTAAAATTACTTAGAATAACATGGATTAGATATTAGGTAAACATGCAGAGCTACTAAATGCATTATGAATAACTTTGATGAATAATAAAACTTAATTAAACCGTGAAATACATCGTACTTGTGGCACTCTGGGACTGCAGGTGGCCAAACCATGTCTCTATATTATACAGTATATAATAATTCATAGTCCATGAATTCATTGCAACAACTAAATTGAAATAAACATTTAAAAGGGTTTGTGATGTGAGTAAATTCAGTTTGAATTCATATTATCATGTTAAAGCTTTATTTAACAATAAGCCGTGTCACAAACAGGAATATGGTGTACGATTTACTGGTGTGCCATACAGATCAATGTGAGCAGTAGAAGTATAAATCTAGTGGTTCATTTCAATTTCATTGGATATGTGGCTGCTTGTAGGCTATTACTCACTCCTTGATCAATACATGATATTATTCATCTGGGTGTTTTTCAGAACTTAGGTTATTCTTTGACAAGACCCATACAGATATGATCATTAACGCATCGTAGACTGTGACTTCTCCAGCCACATTAAGAGCAACAGCTGCCTTTGCTTCACTTCCAGGCTTTTCTTCTCTGGGTTTGGTTTGTTCCAAGAATCTTCATATGCTTAATTATTATTTTAGTAAAAGTACCATCCAAGGGCTTACAAGCTGCATCACCTGCATTTTAAGATGATAGAGATAATACAGCTTAATAACAGGATAAGGGAAAAAACTAATTTGAACAATAAGGGAGGAGGAATTTATTATTATTATTTTAATTTTCATTAAACTGAATTGCATGCTAATTCCAGCATACAAACTGCTCATCAGACGATCGAAACCCATTCTGGAGTAGGTCAGAACCTGGCCATCAAGAGCCATCTCTGCTCTTCAGGATTGTTTTGAGCACACTGACTGGCAACCTATAGCAACACTACAGAATTGGAGGAGTACACTTGATTGCTGACCAGTTGCAAGACCATCCTCACAGGTCCCAACCAGAAGCCGTGGATGACTGCAGAGGTGCTCTGCTGAAGGCTCGAGAAGTCTGCCTTCAAATCAGGAGACAAGGCGGCCCTAAGAACAACAAGAGTCAAACTGTCTCTGGGCCATCAGAGCTGCAAAGTGAGCGCATGACCAGAGCATCCCAGCCGCTTCAGAGACAGCTATGATACACGGCTCATGTGGCAGGGCATCCAGGCCATCACCAACTACAGGACTACACCACCTGCCTGTGATAATGATGCCTCCCTTCCAGGTGACATCTTCAACATCTCCCTGAGGAGTGCCACCATCCCAACAGGTCTCAAAGCAACCACCATCATGCCCATGCCAAAAAAGTTTTCAGTTTCCTGCCCCAATGACTACATTATCTGAGTGAACTTACAATCCAGCTCGTCTACTTTGTTCACAGGGTGCAGGGCTCCCTTCAGTACCTAGAATTAAAAAAGTAACAGCAGGAGGAAAAGCTTTCTCATACTTGGTCCCCAGTTATAAAATAAACTTCCCACTTTAGTTAGAAATTCAGACACTCTCCAAATTTTTAGTCTAGGCTAAAAACATTCTTATTTACGCAGGCTTTTGGTTCAATTTAGACTGGGATGCATGGCTCAGGTTTGCTCTTCCCTCTTGGCTGTGTTAACTTCTGGTTCTCTCCCTTTTACCAATGTTGCTATAGTTAATGAGTTTCATGCTGCACCTAGCATCAGCGATTGTCATGAGTGAATCTTAATAGACTTGTGCTCCTAACCCATAAGTAACATTTTCTATTTTCTCTCCGAGCTGATGTTCTGGTTCCAGCATCTCACACTTAGATGTTCCTTCACCTCAGCATTATTCCACTGGTCTTCAACAGATCAACAGAAACCATAATACTAATTATCTTAAATCTATTTTTTATTTAATTAAATTGTATTCTTTACTTACTTTTACTATTAATACAACTTAACTATTTCAATTAACATCTAGGCCACCCATGGAGGATGGGTCCCTTTTTGAGTCCTGGTTTCTGTCTTCTATATTTAGGGAGTTTTTCCTTTGCACTGTCGCGCTAGGCCTGCTCAATTTGGGAATGGCCTTTTAAGATAAAATAATATTGTAAAGCTGCTTTCGGACAATACACCATTGTAAAAAGCGCTGTATAAATAAATTTGACTTGACTTGTATTGGGAACTGCACCGTATCGGATAATAAGTCTCTGCAGCAGACAGTGAGGACAGTTGAGAAAACCATCGGTGTCACTATCACAGACATTTACACTATTCGCTACATCTGCAAAAAGCAACCAGCATTGTGGAAGACCACACACACTCTTCACCCTCCTACTGTTTGGGAAAAGGTACCGGAGCATCCAGGGCCTCACATCCAGACTGAGCAACAGTTTCTTTTCACAAACTAACAGACTCCTAAACATGTCTGGTATAAACAATTGGACACATCGGTGGCACACACACACACACACACACACACACACACATCCTCACCTTTTAAATACTGTCTACACCACATGTGCACTTTATTTTGTATTGTGTAGTCTATTGTTTTATGTGACACCTTTACTATTGGAGGAACGTTATTTCATTTCACTGTGTACTGTGCACCACTGTATATGTTTGAAATGACAATAAAAACCACTTGATTTGACCTCAAATTGATCACCACTACACAAATGGTTCTAGCACTGGAAGCCTATTCAAATTTATGCTGTCTTAAAAGGCCTGGGTAAGGCCTTGCCTGTCTGTAAAGACATGTCTATCTAAGGTGGGACTGTGGTGGCCTAGTGGTTAGGGTACTGGACAATAGACCAGAATGTCCAGGTTCAAATCTCACCTCTGCCACATGGCATGGCCAACAAATGCTTGCAACAAAGTCGCTCTGGATAAAGTTTTTCTAAATGACGTAAATGTAAATGTGTTGTAGCTGCACAATTGGAGATTTGAAGCATGCTATGTTCTCTCCATAGGTCACAATCGATGGACAGGTCACTGCTCTCAAATACTTCTTAAATTTCACATTTTTAACTTCAAGTTCTTTTTTGTTGTTTTTCTAAATGTTTGATCTTTTCATTTAGTATATTTTGCTCCACTAACATTTACAGCAACATTTACACCAAAAGCTTCCTTAGCTGCTTCATCGGCTGCAGTATCTGAACATTTAGCTGGAGCATGGAGTCACTGTGTGATGACTGGACTGAATGTTGTAATGGCAGTTCACTCGTGAGGCTGTTCAGAATTAAATGGGGAAGTAACTGTCATTTTACCATCAGGTTGTAGTAAAAAAGTTTGGAGGTAGTTTGAGAACCACTGTTATATTGCATAAATGGAATGAGGTATAATGGACTGCAAACCCATTTCAATATGTTGTGAAATATAAGCCACAATGAACTGATGTGGTGCTGAGGGCCAAATTAGGTTCATTGTGCTGCTAGGTGGGAGTGTCTAATAAAAATCAACATTCAGTTTATGTTTTAAATATTATGACCCATGCTGTTGATCATTCATGTTGTTGTGTTTTTGTCTAGATGTTGTTGTTTTTGTCTAGATGTTGGCGGTTATCTTGACGCATCCTGCTCATTCAAAACTCATTTTTGTTACGATAGGGCATCCCGGCGATCTCGCGAACGGAGCCCAGAATGCAGTATCCACAGACAGACAACGAATAGAGGGGAAACAAAAGAACATTTATTATAACAAAACACACATACCAGGCATAACTCAAAAAGGGAGAAAGTCCTACGTGAGAGGCTAACGAGCCCAAAAGTCCAGAATCCCACGCTGGGCCCAAAGACAGCCGAAGTGTCGGGGAGGTCCGAGGAACCGCCTCAGCCGCGATTCCCAGCTGAGCCATCAGCTGCGGGGGGTCCCGTGAACGACTGAGGGTCCGAGGGTCCAGGAATAACCTGGCCGTCAAGGGTCCAGGACGCGGCGAGTTGTCGAGGGTCCACTGGAGGGCTTTGGAACCGCGAGGTCCACTGGAATGGTTTAGTAGCCGGTGGGGTCCATAAAGCGGCTGCAGAGCCGAGGGTCCATCAACGGCGAAGACCAAAGTAAACCCAAACATAAAACGCCTGAACCAAAAGAAAATAAAAAAGACAAAAGGGGGATGAACAAATGAACGGCTTTTGAAACCAGGGATCCAGGAACTGCCCTTTACGGCCGAGGATCACAACACGGCCAGACACGGCCGTGGATCCGGGGGTCGCCAAACTAACAATCCTGGGGCGGCATCTAGCGGCCGAGGTCCGGAGACGACCCCTCCGGCCGCGGAGCCTGGGTCAGCCCCTACCAACCGCGATTCCCAGGCGCCATCAGCTGCTGGGGAATCTCCGCAGCGGAGTCCGAAGTGGACTAAATAAAAGGAAAAAGACGAAGAACGGGCTCGCAGGACGATCCCTAACAATTTTCACTTTGAAACTTGCTTTAAACTGTCTTTGGACACTAAGTTTGGCCGCTAATGTAAATTTAGGCATGTAGATAATCTTCTAGAAACACTAATCTAAACCAGCACTAAACCAAGCTCCAGCTGTAATTAATGTATGTAACCACTCAATGACAGCATTCTATATGGCAACCCTAACTATACAGGGGACCATTTTGACATGAGAGTACAAAAATGGTTAAAAACACATAAGACATGCACTATGAGCTCATTAGAAAAGGCACAAATATAGATATTGACGATACAATAACAATATAAATAGGCATGTGGTTTCAAACTTTGACTGTGGAAAAATAAAGTGTGCCACAGTAAGGGGTTTTATATATATATATATATATGTATACAAACCGGGTTCCAAAAAAGGGACACTAAACAAATTGTGAATAAAAACTGAATGCAATGACGTGGAGAATAGAATAGAACACAAATCACAGAGCAAAAGTTTAAACTGAGAGAATGTATCATTTTAAGGGAAAAATATGTTGTTTCCAAATTTCATGGTGTCAACAAATC
>JAVSBV010075547.1:0-10130 GCA_033117975.1 Parotocinclus spilosoma | reverse complement strand
ATGTTCTGTTAGCCAGTGATTAGCGTTAGCTTAACAGACACAGTCACTTACCTCTCTCGGTGGGTTTTAAAGTGGCGAATGAAGTTTGAAGTTGTGGTGATCGTGTCGCTGATTTTGGTCAAGTCGAGTCTTTTATCATTGTTCATCAAGCAAGTCTCAAGTCCTTAAAATCGCGACAAGAGTCGGAATCGAGTCGAGTCATGTGGCTCGAGTCCCCCACCTCTAGTGTCCAGAGGAATTTTGTAGGGATCAGTATGACAGCTTTGTCTCTACCAAGTCCCAAGCTCATTTCAACCCTGTGAATTCCAAGAATGGAAAAATGTGAAAAGATCTGTGTAGTAAAAATTCTGATTGTTTTCAAATTCATGCTATGTTCAAACTTTTCTATGAATTGAAAGATTATAATGTGTATTTTCATTTCTTCAGGGTCTTCCAGGGATAGATGGCATACCTGGGGTACCCGGAAGGCCAGGTCGAACTGGGCCTCCAGGCTCTGCTGGTCTCAGGGTAAAGCTAACTTTTTAGATACACTCACCGGCCACTTTGTACACCTTGCTAGTACTAGATTGGACCCCCTTTGCATTCAGAACTGCCTTAATTCAGCATGGCACAGGTTCAACATGTTCAATGCTGAAAGCATTCCTCCTATTTCTTGTCACTGGATATTTTCTTTTTCATAGAAATATCTGTAAACTCAAGAGATGGCTGTGCATGACATTCCCAGCAGATAAGCAATTCCAGCAGTTCCCTAACACCAACAACAATACCACATTCAAAGTCACTTAAATAACCTTTCCTCAGTGTAAATTTTAGCAGGTCGTGTTGACCCTGTTGCCATGCAGTGAGTTGCATTGTTGTGCAGTTGGCTGTTTAGTTATTTGTGAGCAGTTGTACCTAATAATGTGCCCGTTAAGTGTATTTTTACATATTTGTGACAGTCTTATGGAGGACTTTCTGACATGATGTATGTAATTACAGGGCTCTCCTGGTGTCCGTGGGGAAATGGTAAACCTTCTATTCCCCATTATGATACAGTATTTTAACTACAATACCAAATCAGAAAAAGTTGGAATGGTATGGAAAATGCAAACAGTTGATTTGGTAGAAAAGCAATGTACACAAAAGGCCCTTTAAAAAGCAAAGGTGAGCAGATGATCTTCATTGGGCAACAAATGTGTGAGAAAATTATTGAAATGTTTAAAAACAATGTTCCTCAAAAAATACTTATTTTTTTCAATCCTATCTCTTTGTCATTTTAGCTTGTTGGTTTTGTCTTAAGGATGATTTTTCATCCCTGGTAAAACATGTCTAATCTTAAAGCAATTAATCTGTGTCATCTGAGGAATCAGAGACCACAGGTCTTCAGTTTAGGCTTGTGCACTTTACACACTGAAATCTGAATCCCTGAATTGTTTAATGATATTATGCACTGTAGAGCGAGAAATATGTGAATCCCTTTAAATCTTTATTTGAGGAATATTGTTTTAAAACATTTCAGTAATTTCCATACACAATTCTAGACAGACTGAAGACCATCTGTCCATCTAAAAAAATTGCACCTTTTGTGCACACTGCTTGTGTACTAAATCATTTTAATCAATGATTAACATCACTTGCTTGAAATCACAAATTTTGCTTCTACCTCATTACCATCCCTAAATTCATTTGATAAAAACTTTTTATGATTTGCATTGTGTTTTCATAAAGACAAGTAACCAAAATGTATTCTGAAATGTACTTCTTATTTCAGGCTTTTTAAAATGTTGCATTTTCTTCACAGGGACCGCCTGGAGCTGTTGGACCAAAAGGCCAGCGTGGAGAGAGAGTACGTGACTGATTATTCCTGGGTGATTCTGTACAGCCTAATATACTGTAGCTACCCATAAATGAAAAAAAAAACTAAAGTGAAACTACATTTAGAAGTAGAATTGATAAAGGAAAATGTTAATGTTTGCTTATACCATTATACCGTCTGTATTGCTATATTGTTAAGATAAAATAATCTTTTATAAGTTACGCAATGGGGAAGTTTATCCATGGGTATTATTTATACAATGTGTATTTTGCAGGGAGAACCTGGATATGTAATTGGAGGAATGGATAATCTCTATGGACATAAAGGAGATCCAGGATTACCTGTAAGATTATTTTCTCATGGTGGTTTATGTGAAATTATTGTTTTGCAGGTGAAATATCACAGTATGATCACATTAGAGCATATTTACTGGAAAACATAGTCATTACAATAGTTAACTAAAGTAAGTTATGTTTTGCCTTACACAGATTTAGCATTACAACAAATATGTCAGTATTTTAATAACTTATTAGTGATAAAAAGTAATACAAGTTGGCAGTTTTATTTGTCATTTTGTAATGCTACACTACATCATTGTCTTATGATTGCTTTAAAAAGTAACCATGTTTTCTGAATGACAGGGAACTCAAGGGTCTCCAGGTTTACCAGGGGTTGCAGGGCCTCCAGGGCTCCCTGGGCAGCCTGGAGCACCTGGCTCGTCAGGCATTTCTATAAAGGTAAACGTTTGAAAGTATGGTGTTAAAGGTAAAGATTTTAAAGAAATTCCCCAAACACTTTGTGGTTTAGTGGATAAAGCCAGTTGCTAGAAACAGCAGTGTTTGAGGGCCCAGGTTCAAATCCTGGTTGCAATTTGAATGTCAGGTGGTGCAGTTGCAGCAAAAAATTCCATGCTGGAGCGCTAATGTCAGTTATGCTCACAACGTTAATAAAACATGCCACGCCATCCTTGTGCCATCACGATAGACGCTCACACTGCACAGCTTTAAAATTGTACCTGCTTTGCAGGTTTTTTTGTTTCATTTTGGGCGTGTCTAAATACTAGCCCTTTAATAGCCTTATAATAAATGCACTAATTATGCAAAACACTTTTGGCTTCTCGTGCTGCATGTTTAAAATGGGCTCACACAGAAGACTGCAATGCAATTTTCATTTAAACTAACATCAGGCAAGTTATAGGTGTGGGTTATATAATATATAATAATAATATATATAATAATTACAAAAGGGGAAGAAGTTGACTTAATATTAGCATTTTGTGTCACACTATGCATGGAGAACAGAAAGAGGAGAGCAGAGAACTGTCTGAGGACTTGAGAACCAAAATTGTGGAAATACATCAACAATCCCAAAGTTACAAGACCATCTCAAGATAAAACCCCTGGCACTGGGTGCCTTGACTGTGTGCAAGGCATCATAAAATCTAAAAATTACCAAAGGATTTAGTAGTGCCCAGTGTGGGCTTGTGTCCTAGATCATGGGTCTTCTAGGACAATGACCCCCAACCATACTTCAAAGAGCACTCAGAAATGAATGAAAACAAAGTACTGAATTGGCTAGCAAGGGGTCCAGATCTAAATA
Organism: Parotocinclus spilosoma; assembly: GCA_033117975.1. NCBI lineage: Eukaryota > Metazoa > Chordata > Actinopteri > Siluriformes > Loricariidae > Parotocinclus > Parotocinclus spilosoma. The sequence continues at coordinate 6,736 of JAVSBV010075547.1, read as the reverse complement.
CCATTAAACACCCGTGGAGAGATCTTAAAATTGCTGTTGGGAGAAGGGATCTTTAAAAGATGAGATACCTGGAGAAGTTTGCAAAAGAAGAGTGGTCCAAAATTCTAGTTGAGATGTGCAAGAAGTTTGTTGATGGGTATAGGAAGCGATTGATTTCAATTGTTGTTTCAAAGAGGTGTACAACCAAATATTAAGTTGAAGGTGCCAACAATTTTGTCTGGCCCATTTTCGGAGTTTTGCATGAAAATCACGTTTGGCTTTTTAAAATGTTTTTATGTGTTTTTCTAATACACACAAAGTTAATAAATGTGTAATTGCAGTAAATTTCTGGGAGAAATACTTACATTTTCTGGAAAAATGTCAGGGGTGCCAACAATTTCAGCCATGGCTGTATGTGATTCACATTTGCTTGAATGTCACGTTTTGAGCGCGATGACACACAACTCTCTCATAAACCTACAGTAAATGTATTAATAATGTGACACAGTAGTTTTAGGCTTCTTGTGCTGCATGTATTAGAAGATTTTTACAGAGGCAGCTGATGCTGTGTGCCGCCCTCGAGCACAATTCGTAATCACACTGTATGACTGCCACACGCTAGTCAAGTGAACCACGTTCAAGCCCACCTCTTCAAGCAAGCTCATGAATCGTTCAGTCTATTGTGTCTCGGTACCATTTTGAGCAATAACATTAGTCAAACTATCAACACTTTAGTTGTCGATCGTGCCACAGCGCAGTACATATTTTCTAGAGTAAGAATGATCTTAGTGTTGGTTCCAAGCCTGGATAAATGTGGATTGTTGTGTCATATTTGCAAAGTGTCAGTATTAAAATAATAATAAATGGCATGCTTTTTCCTTTATAGGGTGAAAGTGGGGATCCTGGCCCTAGAGTAAGATTTATTTTCTCAAAAATGATTGTGATTATATTTGTTATGTGGGGGCAGATTTCCTGGTTCCCTGGAACCATTGGTGTTCAAAAATTCCAAATAGTTTCACACATTTTGCCAACTTGCCCACATTGCCAAGGACAGGTTAATAAGTCACATTGGTCCTCAAAGGGTGCAGTTGCTACTTAGATAACGTAGGTAGGTCTGTTTGCATCTTATTGCACCAACCAAGGAGTCTAATCCATATGAGGTTATATGCTTGCATCACATGATGCTGACCAGGGGTGCCCCCACATTACTGAAATACTTTGAAATTGAATTTATACATTTTATATTACCATAATTTGATTTACTTATTACTTTTTTTGCTTTACTCTAGGGTTCACGTGGAAAGCCAGGTCCCAAAGGAGAAAAGGGACAGAATGGACTAAATGTCAGTCTTTACTAACTAACAAACTCTTCCACTACTTGTGCATCTTTTTCCTCACTTATAGTGATGTCACTTTATGCCATAGATTTAGTCCATGCTAAATTTCATATTGTTCATGGTGAGAAGTAAACAAATTACAAATTAGTTATTATTGATTGATCAGAGATTTACTGTACATATTTCCATAATATATTCCATGAAAGTATTGGATTGGATGCTTGTGCTGTGATGAAATGTGTCAAATCATGTGCACTGTTTGAGGTGCCAGACTTGTGGAGGACTAATTGATTACATAAAACTATGAAAACAGTTAAGAACAACATTTAAAAAATCAGAGAATTGTTTTTAAAATGTTAATTAATGTTGTCTTTGTGGCACAAGGGACAAGCAGGCTTACCAGGACCAATAGGAATAGATGGAATTAATGGACTTCCTGGTCAGAAAGGAGAAAAAGTGAGTAAACAGTCAGAAGTTGATCTTTCAGAGAAAACAATTAAGTGCAAATATGGATACACACGAAAGTAGATCAGAATACAGCTTTTGGATGTTAATGTTACGTAGGGAGCAGCTGGAGTTGGAATTCCTGGTCTTCCAGGCTCGCAGGGGTCTCTTGGAGAAAAGGTATGTATGATATTAATAACAGTTGGAAAAATATTTTTTAGTTCATCATTATCTTACACCTATAGCTGTTTGAAAATACTTGCTGTTAGATTTGTTACTGAAATCGAGCACTCTTGCTCATTCCAGGGACAAATGGGACCATCTGGGCCAACTGGATCAAAGGTAACTCTGCACCCAGCAAATCTAAGACCACTGTTGCAACAAATGCTTCTGTTTTGCATTGTTATTTAAAAAACAACAACAACAAAAAACGTTATATAAAAGTATAAAAGTTTGAGTGAAACATAAGTCCTTGAAAAATACATACAATTTATCATTAATTATTATTTGGTCAATTGCTCTTTTGTTCAAAATCTGATGAGCCATGTTACCCCTGAATGATTTTACAGTATTCCAAAAACATTTTTTAATTTTACAAAAAAAAATTTATATTGAATTTGAAAAAATGCAAAATGGGAGTGATTTGACTATTGGTCTCTAGACTTTTGCCTCTCACTGTATACATTGTTTAAGCATTGTTAGTGACAATTTCTTACTGAATATTCACAGGGTGAGAGAGGAGTTCAAGGAGAGCCAGGACATACTGGCCCCAAGGTATAATGCAACATATCATATACTTGATTATTTCCATTGAAATAGAGTTGTACAAATTCATGTTATGTTAGGTCATTGCAGTTAAGTGAAGTGCCCTTAGTGGGTGAGTGTGTGCATGATTGAGGGATTGTGCCCTATGATGGATTGGTGCTCTGTTTAGAGTTAAGCTTCCAACTAGGCAATGGTTTTCCTGCGACCCTGGCCGGGATTAAGCAGATAAGGAAACGAATGTTGTTTTAAACACCCACCTTGCCCTCTTTATTTAGTACACAGATGTTGTTAAAAATTAATTTATAATTAATTAATTACAATGCATTGACTGCAACATTATCTCATTTTGCATGGGTGTTTCTTATTGTTTTCTCGTGTTTGTGTTTAAAGGGGAAAAGAGGCTTGAAAGGTGAAACAGGTACCAAGGTAATGCACTCTATTTAATACAAGGTAATACAATGGTTCTATTTTCAACTGTAGTTAGGGTAACAGTGAATATAGTGCTTATAAAGGGAACATTGTGAATAAACAAGAATACACCATGGACAGGTCACCTGAGCCATCGCCCTCACACACTCCTGTTTTAGGGAAGGGGTTAAAGATACATAAGTACCTATATAAAACCTATGCACACAATGAGAACATGCCAAACTTACACATATAATGAAAATGATAGTGAGCTCCAACACGTTTTTTAAAAATAAATAGTTGTTTTCTGTTTTGCTGCTAATATATGGCATTTTATGAAAATAATAGTTGTCTATTTACTTAAAAGTGAAATCTCAGCTGATATAACATCAGGTGCATCTGCAGCTATGGCTGGTTAAGAAGTAAATAACTAGTTTAACCTAAGATCTGGTTAAGGGAAATATCTACCTCATTATCTACTGTTGGGTCTACATCTTCACTTCTTCCAGATTTCCTGTTGAGGGTTCAGGATCATTCATATGGCTGTCTTTTCATTTCCCCAGGGTGATCGTGGGGATACCGGATCCATAGGACCTCCAGGGTTGGAAGTAAGATTTTTTATTTATTTATTTATTTTTTTTATTCTATGTGATATTTTTGTGACCGGACATTTTTATTTTTGAAAAAATATATATATATTAAAGCAGATAAATCGTTTTCTCCATTCCAGTGTTGTCTACAAGCTTGATTGTGGAGGACTATATAATGCTAAGGACATGTAAAATTCTTAGGTTTAGAACCTGCAAAGCTCACTGATCTTTTAAAGTAGTATAATCAGTCCTGCATAGGTGAAGAAAGTTTATTGTTTCCATGATCCATATTCACTAGTAGCAAGGAGATGGACCAAGTGCAAATGTGCCCTTTATACAGTATTAAGACCAGACACTGAGCTGCAAGTGCAACAAATGGACACTATACCTGAAACTAAGGCTAGTAAGTTGCTAGTGTGAATTGTGCACTACAAAAAAACAACACTACTTAAAAAACCCTAAACAGATGGTACATAGACAAAAATAACAACAATACCACATGATCATACTCATGCAATAAACACACACTCCTTAGCTGATATATTCATTATATAGCCATATAATGAAATGTAGGTATTCCCCACATTGTTAAAAGCTAACCCTAGATACACACAGCAGATATAAACACTAGACAGAAGGTTATACAATAAATCAAAACCAAGGGTGTTTTAGACTACATATCATACCGGGGCATGCACACAATTTACACAGCTGTACTCTTCTGCTTGCCAGTCGGTTGTAAGGGCACAACTGTTCATAAAAATAAGACTGTTAAACACTAAAATTACTCTGCCATGGTTAAGAAATGAAGAATGAAATGACACTATAGAATTTTAAATGTATTATTTGCATACATTTTATTTATGCTATGTTAACTGATACATCTGAAATCCAGGATATATCAAAATTATTTTAGTGAGGCACAGCAACATTTTACTGCTGTAAAGTGGGTCTGAGGGTGCCCTCATTCTGAACACCATCAATGCTAACACACTCTCCTAGTACAATGCAAACAGTGAAACTACACTACACAAGGCATGTTAAACTAATAAATACATAGACGTGACCCAGAAGTTGTAAACAGGAGGGAACCCAAAGCTAACCATACACAGGAGAAGTCAGAATCCAGCCTAACAAAGAAATGCTGAGCTGCACATGAGGCTGTATTTTGCCTATCTGCTGCCCTGTCAGAGAAGAGCTATGCAGGTTGATGTGGCTCTCCAGCTCACATCATCTCTATTCCTAAAATCATTCAAAACTGGTGGTAAATGTTTTTCTTATACGGACAGCAAACTCTGGTAATTTGTTACTGTTTATATTAAAATATATTATGTTCATTGCTTTGTGATATCCAATGTCAAAACGGAAAAATTACTATTAAAATGAAGTCATAACATTATTATTATTTTAATTCAGGTAGATATACATACACCTCCAGCACATGTTAAGCCATTTGAATTGAGCTGGGAACCACCTCACCCTGTGAATTCCAAATGCCATCAAAGTGGGACAAAATCTTGCAATGACAGTGGTCAGCTTTAATTATGGGAGATATAAGGATATATAGAGATATAAAGATGTATATAAGATAGATCAAAAAAACAATTTAGTAAAAATTAAAATGGAGTAAACAGAAAACACCAGGTTATTTCCTCAATCAATATAAACATATTAATCAGAGAGTTTAAAAACCCTGAGGAAATTATAAAAGGTGATTTATGAAGAACAGATTGCCTCCATGCATCGTTCTCTGTCTAACATTGATTTAGTCCTGCAGTCAAGAACCACAGATGACTACATTGGATTCACAGTTATTACAATACTTGTAATACCTGTAAAGGGCTTTAGAGCTGGGAGGAAGATGAAGAAGGTGGTTGGGGGATATTTTAGTAGACATGATTTTTTTAGTTTATTGTTAGAGGGAAAAATTAAAGAAAATAAATTTTGTTTTCCATTAAAGGTTTATTAAAGGGAATCATAGTGTTAAACATTCTTAACAGTGGTGTGAAAAAGTGTTTGCCCCTTCCTCATTTCCTGTTTTTTTGCATGTTTGTCACACTTACAGTAAGTGTTTCGGAACATCAAACCAATTTAAATAGTAATCAAAGACAACACAAATAAACACAAAATGCAATTTGTAAATAAAGGTGTTTATTATTAAGGAAGAAAAAAAAATCCAAACCTACATGGCCCTGTGTGAAAAATGATTGCCCCCTAAACCTAATAACTGGTTGGGCCACCCTTAGCAGCCACAACTGCAACCAAGCATTTGCGATAACTTACAATGAGTCTTTTCCAGCGTTCTGTAGTAATTTTGGCCCTCTCATCTTTGCATAATTGTTTTAATTCAGTTGCATTAAAGGGTTTTCGAGCATGAATGGCCTCTCAATAGGCCACTACAAAGTCTTTATTTTCTTCAGCCATTCAGAGGTGGACTTGCTGGTGTGTTTTGGATCATTGTCCTGCTGCAGAGTGTTATGGAACAGACAGAGGACCCAAGGATGCGGGGACGGGGGTTAACGCGACATAGGGGACAAAACCGGGGAGAACAAAGGAGGTAGAGCAAAAGACTCTCCAAGGTACAGAAATAAATAAGCTGCTTCAGGGCGCGTCCCAAATCGGGCGACGCACAGTGCCTCCGAAGTGCTGAGGGGCGAGCGTGAGTTTATTAGAGCACTATGAGTGCAGGAGAAAGGCGGCTTCGGGGTGCGTCCCAAATCGGGCGACGCAGTGTGACTCCGAAACGCCAGGAGCGTAAGCTCAAAAGCGTGACAGGCGTGAGTGGGAGCCGCTTCGAGGCTAAGCCTTGGGAAAACCCTGAAAATAATTCCCTTAGAACTAAATAACCTCAGGGGTTCCCCCCATACCCATGCCCCGGGATGTCACCGTCTAACCGTAATGGCGGATACGAACGAACGTTATGAAGTGTCGGTGCGATAGTGAACGCGAACAATACATGACGACGTGGCACTGAGGTGCGCTGGAGCTCACGTATAAATAACAAGAGCGGCTGATCCTAATCACGTCGTCAATAAAAGTATGGAATATAATCCCGCTTCAGCGATCGCTCCGTAACGTTGAACCGGGACGACAGCGGGACGGACGAGGAGCCGCGGTGAGTCTCCTAACACAGAGGCCAAGTTCGTTTCAGCTTGAGGTCACGAACAGATGGTCGGACATTCTCCTTCAGGATCTTTTGGTAGACAGCAGAAT
>JAVSBV010075536.1:0-10130 GCA_033117975.1 Parotocinclus spilosoma | reverse complement strand
AATAATTATAATAATAGTAATAGTAATCATAATAATAATAATAATAATAATAATGATAATAATAATAGTAATACTAATAATAATAATAATAATCATTATCATTATAATAATAATAATAATACTACTACTACTAATAATAATAATAATAACAATAATAATAGTAATAGTAATAATAGTCATTATAATAGTAATAGTAATACTAATAATAGTAATAATAATCATTATCATTATAATAATAATAGTAATACTACTACTACTACTAATAACAATAATAATAGTAATAGTAATTATAATAATAATTAATAATTAATAATAAAAACAATCATTATAATAATAATAGTAATACTACTACTAATAATAATAATAACAATAGTAATAGTAATAGTAATAATAATAATTTTATAGTAATAATTATATATAAAATAATACAAATAATAATAATAACAATGCCAATAATAGTCCTGATAATAATAACAGTTATTATATAAATAATATATAAGATAATAATGTAAATAATTATATTTATATAATAATATTATTATTATTATTGTTGTTGTTAATAACAGTAAAATTGAAAACAACAACATTAATAATAATAATAACAGTAATACTACTACTAATGATTTTTAAATAATTATATGTTTTTTAAATTAATGAAGTTTATAATCATTATAATAATAATATTAAACGATTATTCTGTAGGAGGGGACGTCCAAATTTGCCACGCTGGAGATCAACCCCAAACGGGCGCAGAAGAGACAACAGCAGCCCCGAGACCTGGTACAACACACACACACACACACACACACACACACACACACAAACACACACACACACTGCCCTTTGTTGGTTGTTATTATATCTGTTGTTTTATTTTTTAGAAAAATATGGCCTTCTGTGCTTCTGTGAACATTTCATTTGCTATTATATGTTATTAACCTATTTTGGTGTGTGTGTGTGTGTGTGTGTGTGTGTGTGTGTGTTTTAGAGTGTGATGCAGGGCACCATCCCGTATTTGGGCACTTTCCTTACAGATTTAGTGATGATGGACACTGCTATGAAGGACTATGTGGACGTACGTCCCTCTCTCTCTCTCCTGATCTCTTTTAGTTTCATTTCCTTTCATTTCGATTCGTTTTTCTTGTGATTGTTGATGTTTTGGTGACGCCGCTCGGTTCTTGTGATTGTTGATGTTTTGGTGACGCCGCTCTGTGTAAAAAACCTGCTCTTATTTACTGTACTGTATCGAGCAGCTAAGCTTTAAATGTGACGGTTGATCCAGAACTTGTTTGTTTGCTTGTTTGTTTTTCAGGGAGGCCTGATTAATTTTGAGAAGAGGAGGAAGGTGAGCTGAGGATTTGGTTTTTGGTGTGATGTGGTGATGAAGACGGTGTGTGTGTGTGTGTGTGTGTGCTGAGATCTAACCCTGTTCCTCTCTCTGCTTTTACTGTAGGAGTTTGAGGTGATCGCTCAGATTAAGCTCCTCCAGCTGGCCTGTAATAATTATAACTTCAGGAGAAACAGCAGATTCAGAGAATGGTTCAGCAGTGTGGAGAAACTCAGCGAGGCAGAGAGGTAACACACACACACACACACACACACACACACATACACACATACACACTAACTACACACACACACTAACTACACACACACACTAACTACACACACACATACACACTAACTACACACACACACACACACACATACACACACACTTACACACATACACACTAACTACACACACACACTAACTACACACACACATACACACTAACTACACACACACACACACACACACATACACATACACACTAACTACACACACACACACACACACACACACACTAAGTACACATGCACTAACTACACACACACTAACTACACACACACATACACACACACACACACTCACATACACGAAGTACACACACACTAACTACACACTAACTACACACACACTTACTACACACACACACACGAACTACACACTAACACAAAGCAACACACACACACACACAACTACACACTAACTACACACACACACACACACAAACAACTACACACTAACTACACACACACACTAACTACACACCAACTACACACTAACTACACATTCATTAACTACACACAACTACATACACACTAACTACACAGTAACTACACACACACTAATTACACACACACACACACTAACTACACACACACACAACTATACACACACTAACACAACAATACACATTGACCACACACAAACTGCACACACTTAGCCCAGACTTTTTTAATTACTCGTTCCTCGGATGTTTCTACTTAAGAATCTACTGAGGAGGGAGGGGAATAAAAATTAAAATAAATCTTTATTTTTTAGCACTTTTCAATTTCTCGAGGACGATGTGGAATCAATACAAGGAAGGAGGAAGAAATTAAAAATACATTTTTATTTAAAAATAACATTGATTTCACCTACAATTAAATTAAAGTGAATGTGGAAAAAAAATTAAATGAACAGAACAATATCGTTGACTCTCCACCGGAGGGCGGAAAAAGCTAAAAGATAAAAAAAAATTTTTTTTTCTTTTTTCAAATTTCAACCATTGGTGCTGCGACGGAATCGAGAAATACCAATAAAACAAAACGTTTTTTTTGTATTCTTCAAATATGATTTTTAAAAAGTCTGGCCTAATTCACACAAGAATACACCCAAACTACACACAGACACACTACTTACACCTTAAAAACACACAAACTGCTTGTAAACTACACACAAAAATGCACACACTACACAATTTTGAGACTGCACTCGTTCCTGTTCCGCATTTTAGACCTTTTTTTCTTATAGATGCAGTTTATTTAACCTTCAGATCTTTTTGTTTGTGGTGTTTCTGAATTTTGTTCTTTTTGTCGTTGTTTTTTGTTTCCTACAGTTACAGTTTGTCGTGTGAAATCGAGCCGTTGTCTGAATCGGCGTCCAACACTTTGAAAGCTAAGAAGAACACGGGAATCATCAAACGCTGGAGCGAGTGAGTCTGTCTGACCTCGTCATGTCCTCTTATAAATTTGTTTTTGTGTTTCTCTATGATTTCTTTAATTTTGTTCTCATTCTTTTATTCGTTCTTCCCTTTTTGTTTTCGCAATCTCTTTTATTATTGCTTCTTACTTTTCTCCTTTTTTCTTTTTGAATTCTTTTCTCTTGTTTTTTTTAAATTTTTTTAATCTTCTTTTTTAAAATTTTTTATGTGTATAAATAATTTTTTGATTTTCTTTTTTCAGTCGTCAACCCGTCGGCTCGTCGGAGGCCAGCTGTAGCAGCGCTGGAAGTTCTCATTCCAAGTCGTTCGATCAGCTGCGTTACCCTTCGTGTTTGAGCGGAGGCGGGGCCGAGAGAGAGGCGGGGCGAGGGGACCGAGGGGACCGAGGGGGCGATCGAGGAGACGACTCCCTCAGTGTGACCTCCGCCGGTTCCAGCAGCTCGGACGTGGAGGACATCAACATCAGCTTCATTTCCGACTCTCCCGACACACACGAGAAAAAGGTGAGGTTAAAACTTCCAGTTTGTGACGTCATCAATCGCTGCTCTTAACTGAACTTAAGCCCCTCCCATGCTCTCTGATTGGTCAATGCTTGGTCTGAGTACCTGGCTGGAGGAGATGCAGTTAAACAGCCATGTATCTCAGTACTGTAATTCAGGGTCTCTTAAGCTGGGCTTTGCCGCCCCCTTGTGGTTAATAGTGGAATGACAGGGTACAAAATGTCCTTCTGATGACACAAATATACACGATAAATACTAAACCTTTGTGTGATTGTGCTGCCTCCTCTTTGTAGACGTCGACACCGTGTGTAAAACATTCCCACTCCACCATAGGGAAGTGCGGCCCCATTGGAGACCTGACGCCCACGGTACACTCACCTTCTATTCTCTCTCTGTGTCTCTGTGTCTCGTCCGCCACTCCATCATGTTTTGTCTCTGTCGGTCCCCTCACCTCATGGGCCACGAAATTATAAATAAAGTAGGACAGGAGAAACGTTACCTTTATAGTCACCACTTCACCTCATACGATTATTTCATTTTTTTTGTTGTTGTTGTCTGTTTCTTTTCCTTTTTGAGTTGGCCTTTAATATTTAGGTAATAATAAATACTTTTATTTGTTTTTATTTTGTTTCATTTTAAATAAATATTGAAACTTTTTTTTCTTACATTTTTGTCTTTATATTTGCTTATATATGTTATTATTATTTATTTTATTTTTTATCTTTTTTATATTGTGTTGAGTAACAAATCATTTTTTAAAAAATGTGTTTTGCACATATAAAAATAAAACTATTAATTCGAGTAACATATTAATGCAGTTATAAATTGTATTTTACTTTGTTTTGCTCTATATAAAATGTTTTTGTTGTTACATTTCTTTATATTTTTCTTAAAATCTATTTTAAAATATTAAATAAAATAATTTTTATTTATATAAATTTATAAATTAAATCTCTTCTATAGATTACTGTTTAAAGGTTTTTGTTTTATTTCAATTTCTCTTTTTGTTATTTATTCTTTTTTCAACTATTCGTAAATATGATAAAAATACAAAAATAGCAATAAACGCTAGTGAATAAAACTGCACTTATATGTTCGTAACATTTATAGTGTTTTCTAAAAATATATTTTATTATTCTATTCTATTTACTATCATTTTTTTTTATTTTATGTATTCTTGGCGAACATTTCTTGCTTTTTTGTTTCAGTTATTTTTCACTTTATTCGAGTGTTTTTGCATTATTAAAATGAAATAAGAATATAATATACAGTAAGTTATTACAAACGAACACAAAAAATAATAAATATATTTGCAAAGTAAAATAATTACTAATTATTAAAAAATTGCATACGTAAAAAAGGATGCTTCTTTATTTTTAAGACATTTTTCTTTTTGAATAAAAGAAAATGCCATTTAATGCTTCATAATAAAAATAAATAGTTAATTATATATTAAAACACTATAAGTTTGTTCTTATTTATTTTATAATAATAATTATTCGTCTGGCTTTAGTTGATGATTTGGTATTGTATTTCATTTTTGACTACATGCTCTCTGTTTGTTGATCGATGGATCGATTGATTGATTAATTGATGATTAAATGATTTCTTGTATTAATGAGCGCTGCTGGTTTTTGGTCTTTGGTTTTGTCTCTCTCAGTTTTGGGAGTCCACCTCTCTCTCGTCCCTGGACGCGGCGTCTGGTTCGGGTTCCAGCAGCGCTTCGTCCTCCTCGGTTTCGTCCACGCCCCATTGCTCCACCCCTCACTGCTCCACCCCTCACTCGTCCTCTCGTTCCCATAAGCGCTCGGTTTCGGGAGTGTCCAGTTACTCGTCCCTGTCTCTGCCCCTCTATAACCAGCAGGTGGACGATTGCTGCATCATCAGGGTCAGTCTGGACGTGGAGAACGGGAACATGTACAAAAGCATCCTGGTGAGAGAGAGAGAGAGAGAGTTATGGTCTGTACTGAGAGCTGTGTGTGTGTTTATAACTGTGTGTGTGTGTGTGTGTGTGTGTGTAGGTAACGAGTCAGGATAAAACCCCCGCAGTAATTCGGAAAGCGATGGTAAAACACAACCTGGATCGAGAGAGACCTGAAGATTATGAACTGGTACAGAAGATCAGTGAGGAGAAAGGTATACACACACACACACACACACACACACACACACACACACAAAGATATACACAACCACCTACATATAGACCCTTTTTTTTTTGTTAATTTTCTTCAATTTCCCTCTTTCTTTTATCTCTTCTTTGATTAATGTTATATATATATATATATTTTTTTTTTTTGTTTGTTTGTTTCTGGATATATTTGCATTGTTTTTTTTTCAGTTTTGTGATTTTCCTTTAGTCTGCGCATTTTTTCTTTCTTTATTGTTTACGATTTTTTTTCCTATTTACTTTTTATGCGCAATTTCAGTTTTGTTTTAATTTAATTTCCATCCTTTTCTTTTCTGGTTTTATTATTTAATATTTTTTTCTTTTCATTTCCTGTTTGTTTTATTTTTGTTTTATGTTTTATTTACTTTTTTATTTTAGCTCTTTCCTTTTTCTTTGTTTGATATGAATATTTGTAACTATTTTAACTGATTTTTAATATTTAATATATATTTATATATATTTATATTTATTAATTGATTTTGTTTATTGTGCTTTATTTTCCTTTAATTTCCCTTTTTTTTTACTTTTCTTTGTTAATATTTGTAACTATTTTTAACAAATTATTAATATATATATAATATACATATATTATATATAAATATTTTTTTATTGTTTTTGTTTATTGCACTTTTTCAGCTTTATTTTCCTTTAATTTCCCTTTTTCCTTTTCTTTCTTTCAGTTTTTTTTCCGTCATTTCTGTCTCTGCTTTTTTTGTTTAATATATAATATAATATAATATAATATAATATAATATAATATAATATAATATAATATAATATAATATAATATAATATCTTTTTTTAATCGTGCTCTCTTCCTGCTTTTATTTTTGTAATTGTTCTACGTCGTTCATTATTACCCTTTTCTTTATTTTCCTTCTCTTTAACCTCTTTTTTAAAAAATCTTTTCAGAGCTGAAGATTCCAGACAACGCCAACGTTTTTTACGCCATGAACTCGTCTGCGAATTACGACTTCGTCCTAAAGAAGCGCGGTTTCCCCCGAGTGAGTCGAACCAAACACGTGGCGAGTTCGACGCTGCCGCGCATGAAACAGAAAGGCCTGAGGATCGCTAAGGGCATCTTCTGAAAACTCCGACTCCCAGAATGCCTCAGCGGGGACGAGGAAACGTGCCCGAGGCCCTAAAGAACCGGAGGAGCAAACGTCACTGCCAGCTCGGGGTGGGGTGGGGGCGGAGCTTAGAGCACACTCATGCTCGTGTTTACAGACTCCTAGTGGTGAAGTTGCTTCCTGATGTGGCCTGCGGGGGGCGCTCACTGTGCTGGATTTGTGCAGCTGTTAGTGGGCGGGACGCTCGGCCTTCACTTCCACATTGAGGACGACTCGATTTAGGAGGGACCGGGTGTTACGTTCAAACGCTTCCCCCTCCCGGCCTTTTTACGCAGTTTTATTTGCGAAGTTTTGACGTGGTGAACCCTTTCTACCACCGATGAGTGTGAGCATTGGGCAGGACTAACGAGACGAGCGTCTGCAGGGGGCGCTTTTGGACTCAGAGAAGACTTCGGTGTCTACGAGATTCCGTCTGTTTTTGTTTTAACGACAGGGCATTACGAACAACGACGACCAGAAAAATGGAATATACGAAACCACGCCAAACACTAGGTGGCACCGACGTGTCGTTTAAACAGCAGAACAAATGGTAAAGTGCAGCAGCAGGTGGCGCTGATGTGCTGTTCGGGAACAAAACAAACACTACACTGCATTAAACACTAGGGGGTGCTAATGTGCCGGTACAAACCCAGAACAAACGAAACTTCAACAGCAGGGGGCGCTGATAAGCCGTTTTTCAGATCAACAGCGAAAAAACAAACCGTCGGTAAAACGCGATGCTCTCCTAACGTCTTGTTTGTCTTTGCGTATCTTTTCTCTCAAGCGGTGCTAACAAACGCCCACCTCGCTAAGGATTCTGGGCTAGCTAGAGGACGTGCTAGCGCGCTGCCTTTACGAAGCGAGCAAACCTATCAGATTGTAGTCGTTCTGTTCTCTCTGGATTTGGGACGCAGCCCCGAAAAGATGCGGAGGGAAAAAACAGAAAACAGGATCAGAAATAAAAAACGAGGTTTATAATGACAGACGTTTTGAGATTCCCTCCCCCTCCCTTAAAAGGCGTGGCCTGGTTGTAGTTTACGATCACTGCGTGGTCTTAACGTTACACACACTTTCTAATTTGCTCAAATAATCTGAGTTATAGTTCGGTTTAAGAAAGATTACCAGGCATACTACTTTCACCAGCAGTTCCCCTTTTGACCACTAGCAGGCAGTGCTGTCTTAAAAACTTCTCAGCAGCTGTAGCTCAGACCGAATAACGCGGAAACAGTGACACCTGCTGGCCATGGGAGGTATCTGCTAATACGGTAAAATGCCTTTCATTTCGCCATAGAAGCTTTAAATGTCGAATGTTTTAGGTTTTTACAAGGATTGTCGTGTATTTAATTAATTTTACCCGCTCTTTAATTAGGTACATCATCTGCCTCTTAATCATTTCTAATTAAACCATTTCTAATCTGTAACTCGGGAGCAGTAAAACGTTTCCATCCAGTCACTGGGAGCTTCATCACCATCATTCTCCATCCTTTCAGCTTAATTCCAGCACCTCATCTCTTTAATATCCACGTCTTTAGGATCAGCGCTTATAAACGAGCTGTTCTGCCCAGCAACAGCGCTCTGATTGGTCAGCCTGATATAAACACAGAATTAAAACAGACTCCGGTTTAAAACGTCACGGTTTGTCAGTTTCAGACTCGGTGTGAAGGATGCCGTTAATGCAGGTGAGCGGACCATACCAGGGGTGCCCCCACGTGACCATACTAGAGGGATAGAGAGAGTATTAATGGGAGTATTAATAAAAAGAAACAGAGTGTAGAAGTGAGAGCAAGAACAAAGAGAAAAATGTTTGTGGAGTTTTGTTTGCTTTGGAGATCTGACTAGGTTAAAGTGTTAAACGGACACCACACAGGAAAAGAGCTGGTGTGTGTGTGTGTGTGTGTTATGGGGCTGCGTCTCAATCCTATTCAACATCTTTCGCTCCCTTTAAGCCAAATGAGGCTTGAGATTTTATTGATTTATCAACCGGGTGCCCTTTTGTGTGTGTGTGTGTGTGTGTGTGTGTGTGTGTGTGTGTGTGTGTGTGTGTGTGTGTGTGTGAAGTGTAAAAGGGCCAAAGACACACAGAACACACTCATGAGCACTGCCTGTTCATGACCATGTTGAACACACACTCAGCACGCCGGTGCCATTACGCTCTTATACTGTAAACAAAAGAATAAACAAAATAACATGTTTTTAATGGTTTTTTTGTAATTTTTGTACAACATGAAGAGTCACCACTGTTCGTTTCCTCTGTGTGTGTGTGTGTGTGTGTGTGTGTGTGTGCGCGCGCGAGAGAGAGAGTGAGAGCTCTTATTTATTAATTTGTAAATAACCGTGGTTCTTCAGCATTGTACATTTTGTTTTTTCGTTTTTTTCTTGTAATTTACAAATTAATATATATGTAAATAGGAATCTATTACGCCGTGTTTACTTTGCATTCGTTCTTCGTTTTGTCTCCGGTGATTATTTTGTACGGTTTTGATTTTGATATCGCGGCTCTTCTCACGTTTCTAACATCGGAGAGAAAAAAAAAACGTCTAATAAACCTAAACATGCAGTGTGTGACCCGGCTCCTCATGTCTGTGTTATATAGAGAAAGGGGAATACAACAGAGGTAATAACACCCAAATTCCCTTAGTCAGTCATCAGCATGGGCAGGAGAACTAATCCTGTAAGAATAGAATCATTAAAATAATGATCATTATTATATTATAATAATAACAACAAAGATTAGTTAACTTCATCCTTTTAATAATGATAACAATTATACATTTAATAATTATATTTTATTTATTGCTGGGTTTTATATATCGTTATTACCGTACCAATTGATCCATTAATTGATTTCTTAATTTATTATTAGATTCGATTAGAAAAGAGGGGTGGAAATTTAGTGTTGAAAAAATAATAATAAAAATACAATAAACATAAAAATATAATGATAAAAATAATACATTTAACAATAATTAAATTATTTTAATAATGACAAAATTAATAACTATAATTTAGTCATCATTTTATTTAGATGTAATAATAAATTAAGATGCAAGTGAAGAGTAAAAATGTATATAAACATATTATAAATATATAATACATATATATGTATACAAATATATATATCAAAATATAAATAATACTAAAATCAAAAAAACAGTTAACATTGCTATTACTATTTACGTATTTATTATTATTTAATGCTATTTGTGTGTCATATTATTATGGAAATATTAATGACATATATTAATGGCTTCAATCAGAAAAGGAAAAAGTAAAAAATTTAATTTAACCTCAATAAATACACCACCAATAAAAATAATAATAA
>JAVSBV010075515.1:7500-10131 GCA_033117975.1 Parotocinclus spilosoma | reverse complement strand
ATGGGTTAGAGTGTTGGTTTGGGGTGTGGATTAGTGGTATGGGTTAGAGAGGTGGTCTGGGGTTTGGGTTAAAGGGTTGGTTTGGGGTGTGGATTAGTGGTTTGGTGGTTTTTACGGTTTTTGTGGTAAAGGCACAGGGTTATAGATTTAGAGTAGAGATAAATCTGTCTAGTTTTAGGCAGTATTTAACAATACTATTTAGTGGAGTAATATCTGTACAAGGAACAGAGGTGCTACTCGCCAGTTTACTGATTAGAGACTTAAGGACCGGACTTTATACTCCTGTGTACGCTTAAATACTTTTAATCTAAGATAAAACTCAAATAAAATCCTTCACCCAGAGCTCAGCGTTTATTCAGTCGGAACTGAACTCTGCCTCTCAATCATCTCTTCGTCTCCCACCGGCTCACACAAATAATAACAAAAAGATTAATCCGCCTCTCTGCAAGTTTCCGTGCAGATGACATTCATACTCGATCAGTGGCAAACTCTATTAAAGCTTATTGATTAAGAAGTGGGGGAGGGGAGGGAATGATGGGGAGGGTTCATTGTTTTTTGGGAGGTTGAATCCATTACAGCTTTACAGAATTACAGCACAAGGCTGAAGAAGCACTAACTGTTCAGAGCTGACCCTACATGTTTGCAAAATTTACAGCCTCCAACTTCACAGCAATATGAGCATGAGATTAGCAAAGGTTTGGCACTGAGAACGAGGACGAGTTTGGGATAGGGGGCTGGTTTGGGGACTTGGATCATGGATTGCTTTAGAGCTTGGTTTGATGATTTTGATTAGAGGTTTTGGGATCAGGACGTTGGGTAAGAGGTGGTTTCTTTGTTCGTGACCAGGTTTTGGATTTGGTTTATAGACCCTGTTTTAGGGTTAAGAGTTGGGGCTAGAGATTTGGAATAGTGGTTTGGTGTTGAGGGTAGAATTGGGAGAGGAGAGGAGGTTTGGGATTACAGTTTAGGATTCAGGTTAGAGGTTTGTTTTAGGGAACAGTGGATTGTGGTGATGATTAAATCTAGAGAAGTTCGGGTTTGGGTTAGGGATCCATTCCGAGGGTCGATGGTAGAAGTTGGCCTTGGCAATTTGGATTAGGAGTTATTGGAGATCAGGAGGATGGACCAAGGAGGTTTGGTCCCAATTTTCCCTCAAGGTTTCTTCCTTTTATCTTGCCACTGTCACCCTAGGATTGCTCAATTAGGGACCAACCTTTTAAGATAATATTGTTACGAGATGTGGTGGATTTTAATAGGACCCCAGTATGCAGGATAGACGTATCCGAGGACGTATAATAATAATGGGGAAATAATATAGAACAACAGGGATGAAGAGCGGAGCGTAATGCTCCTAAATACAAAAAAAAACAAAAGGATGAAGGGGCGCGCCGATGTGTAGCGTGCCATCTGGGAGCAGCGCGCGTACTGATCGTGAGAGGGCGCCGAAGCGCTAACGAGGCAAGCGTGCAGGACGACTTGGGACGTCTCCCAAGTGACGAGGCACGGAGGTAGTCCTAACGCCAGAGGGCGAAGGTGAGCTCAAATGCGTGTGTAGCGCGGGAAAGCCATACCGGGGCGCGTATACCTCAAAGGCGCAGCCGGGTGGCCGCTCTGGCCGGGGCGTGTCTCATTTCGAGAGAGCAGCTGACCAGAGTGAGGCTAAAAAAACACAGAAAGGAGCCAGGCGGTGCCACCCCACCGAGCCCCCGTGCCACCCCGTCTATATTAAATAGCATGCAAATATATGTAACTATGAAAGGGTCAATGAATAATGTACAGCCTTATTATAGCTATAAAAAGCCTGGATTGTTGTTTTATAAAATCTGCGGCGATTACAAGAAAGCAAATGTTTTTATTAATTATGCACCGGTTTAAAAAAGAGGTGAGAGAAGCTTCCGGAGTGAGGATCTTATCGTTTGCTAATTAAAACCATAAAGCCCAGTGTGAAAGCCCAGACGCCTGGCATGAAGATAAAATAGACGTCCGGTGAGCGTCCGGACAGTGAACGGGACGTTTACATCATGCAGTACCCCTCTTACCTCCGGCATGCCTTTCTATTAAACCTAACCCCGCGCCAGTTAGTTTTAAACATGAAATAAAAGTCACTAAACATTCAGCACACAGCTCGCTGTAGCGCTTGACATTTCCAGTTTAATTAATTTTTAGGATAATTCGTCAAAATAGCAGCGTGTGGGGCCGTATTTATTATGTTTGCTACAGACGCTCGAGGCATCGTGAGCAAATGAAAAAGATTCATCATGCAAGCTCGAACCTTCAGCCAGAAAAATGTAAAACAGGAAGTGTGAAGAAAGTTCTTCCATATAGGGGATTTAAATAATTATTCTTCGGATAGAAGCTGCTTCTGTGTCTGAGATCTGATTTTAAAATGAGATAAAAATATTAATAATAATAATAATAATAATAATAATAATAATAATAATAATACCAATAATAATAATAATAATAATAATAATGATAATAATAATAATAATAGTACTAATAACAATGATAATAATAATCACAACAACAATAATAATAATCATCATCATAACAACAACAACTATAACAAAAGTAATAATAATAATAATAATAATGTTAATAATAATAATAATAATAGTAATAATAATAATA
>JAVSBV010075515.1:0-5000 GCA_033117975.1 Parotocinclus spilosoma | reverse complement strand
CAGATGTATTAATGTGTTAATGTACATTTTAAATGTTTTTTTCCTTTTGCATTTATTCTGTTTTTCTCTCATTCTTTATTTATTTTTTCACTTACTTATTTTTTTTCTTCATTTACTGCTTTCTTTATGCAACTGTTTCTACATTTATTTATTTTGCCTTTGCTTCTTTTTTTCTGCATTTCTTTTTGCATCTTTCTTTCTTAAATTCATTATTTCTTTCTTTCTCTCTTTTTTAATTTTATTCTCTCTTTCTTTCTTTTTGAATGTACTTCTTTCTTAATGATTTTCTTTCTTTCTTTATGTAATTCTGCATATCTTTCCCTCATTCTTTCTTTCTTTCCTTCTTTCTTTCTGTATTTATTTCCACGTTTCATTTGTTTTTTTTTTCCTTCTTCCTACATTTCTTTTTCTTTCCTTATTTCTTTTTTCTTCGTTTACTTCTTTCTTAATGCATCTCTTTCTGCATTTTTTTCTTAATTCCCTGCTTTCTTTTTGCATTTACTTAATGCTTTTCTTTCTTTCTTTCTTTCTTTATGTAATTCTGCATTTCTTTCCCTCGTTCTTTCTTTCTTACTTTCTCTGTTTCTTTACTTGTTTCTTTTTTTCTGCATTACTTTTTGCATTTACTTCTTTCTTAATGCATTTATATCTGTTTCTTTCTTCCTACTGTCTTTCATTCTTTCTTTCTTTCTTTCCTATAAAATAATAATAATCACAATCACAATAACAATAATGATAATAATACAGCACATAAATGTTCTTCACTCATTTTTTTCTTTTTTCTTCATTTTTTTCTTTCTTTCTTTTTTTTCTTCACTAATATCCTTTTTTCTTTGTTTCTTTCTTTCTTTTATTTTTTCTTTCTTTCTTTCTTTTTTTTCTTTTTTTGTATTTTGAACGTTTTTCTCCATTCATTCATTTCCACGTTTCATTTTTCAGTCTTAATTTCCTTCCTCCTACATTTCTTTCTTTTCTTTCCCTCTTTCTTTTTTCTTCGTTTACTTCTTTCTTTATGCATCTCTTTTTTAAATTTATTTCTTTTCTTTCCTTATTTCTTATGCATTTTATTATTCATTGCATTCTGTCCTTCTGCATTGAATTCTTTCTTTTAAAAGAAAAACAGAAACATTTGTTTTCCCTTACGAGCGTATTTTGTAAGATCTTCTGACAGAGGTGGTTCCGTAGTTTATTTCTCAGAGGGTTGTTAGTTCTAATCCTCACTCCTGACCCTAAACCCCTAAACAGCATGATTTGGAAGTTTAGACTCACCCTTTTTTTGTTTTTGCTTCTGCTGTTTCTTTATCTTATATCAAACTCTGATGAACATGGGACAGGAAGCTCTTTGTTGTAATTCAGGGCTTCCCTGTTCGCCCCGTACCGTCTGCATCCAGCAGAGCAGACCATTCGTCTCTGTCTGAGATTTGAGCTGTGGCCACTCAGCCTGATTTCTGCTCTCGTTTTTATATTTACTCGTTACTGCATGGACCATTAAGCTCGTTTCATCCCGGTTTAAAAACAGAAAACATGCACAACTTTGACATTCCTGCTGGGTAAACGAGAACCAAAGCAGGAGAGGTAATTAAAGAATTATTTTAATGAGATAAACACCGTTTGGGCCTGGCATGTAACAACTAATATAAGCCCTGTTGCACCCCTCCATGCTAATGCTAATGGTATTAACCAGAGCAATCTGGTTAATACAACTTCAGAGGAACATGAAGTGCTGGAACAACAAGTCGGCTCCACGGAGGCACCGCATTTACAGCTTACACTTACTTACAGACACTGAGATTTTTGTCCTTTTAGGCCATTTCATTCTTTCTTTCTGCATTTCTGTGTTTATTTTCTCTCCTTCTTTTACTTTCTTTCTTTCTTTTCTCTGCATTTTTCTTCTTTCTCTCACTTTTTGCATTTTTTTCTTTCTCTGCATTCCTTTGCAGTTTGCTTTTTGCATTTATTACTGTCCTTCATTCTTTCTTTCTCTTTTCTCCATTTTTTTTTTCATTTCTTTCCTCATTTTCTTTTTTTCTGCAACTCTTTTTCTTTCTTTCTCTTCTCTGTATTTTCTTCTTTCTTTAACATGTATTTCTTTCTGCATTTATTTTTCTTCTCTCTCCATTTCTTCATTTCTTTCCTCATTTTTTCTTTCCTGTAATTCCTTTTCTTTCTTGCTTTTCTCTGTCTTTTCTTCTTTCTTTTACATTTTGTCTGCATTTCTTTTTGTCATTAATTCTTTATTTCTTTTTTTCTGTCTTTCTTCTGTTTTTTTTCTTTTTTGTATCTTTCTTTTTCTACATCTTTTTCTTCCTGTCCTTCTTTCTTTCCTCTTTTCTTCATTTCTTTTCTCATTTTCTTCTTTCTGTAATTCATTTTCTTTCTTTCTTTTCTCTGTATTTTCTTCTTTCTTTTGCATTCTGTCTGCATTTCTTTTTCTTTCTTTCTAATTTTTTTTTTTTTTTTACATTTTGTCTGCATTTATTTCTGTCATTAATTCTTTCTGCATTTCTTTTTCTTTCTTTCTGTCTTCCTTTGCTTTTCGTTTTTCGTTCTTTCTTTCTTTCCTTTTTCTCAATTTCTTCAATTCTTTCCTAATTTTCTTCTTTCTGTAATTCAATTTCTTTCTTTCTTTTCTCTGTATTTTCTTCTTTCTTTTGCATTCTGTCTGCATTTCTTTTTCTTACTTTCTTTCTTTCTTTCTTTCTTTATCATTTTTATTTCTTTCCTCGTTTTCTTCTTCTTCATTTCTTTCTTTTTCAACATCTTTTTCTTTCTGTCCTTCTTTCTTTCCTCTTTTCGTCATTTCATTCCTCATTTTCTTCATTCTGTATGTCTTTTTTTTTTCATTCTTTTCTCTGTATTTTCTTTTTTTCTGTTTGTATTTCTTTCTGTCATAAAAATTGTTTTTCTTTATTTTTCTTTCCTTCTTTCTTTTTTCTCCATTTATTTATTTATTTTCTCTGTTTCTTCTTTCTTTAAATGTATTTCTGCATTTTTTTCTGTCATTAATTCCTTCTGGATTTATGCATTCAATTCCTTTTTTCCTTATTTCTTTTTTCGCATTTCTTTCTTTCTTTTTTTTTTCTTTATTTTGTCCTTCTTCCTTCTTTTCTTTCTGTGTATGTCTATTTTTATTGGTATTTCTTTCTTTTATTCTTACTTTCTTTCTTATTTCTCTGTATTTTCTTCTTCCTTTTAATTTATTTCTGCATTTCTTTCTTTCTACATTTAAAGCTTTCGCTCTTTCTTTAACCCCTCACCTCTTCCTTCCTTTCCTTCCATCTTTTTCTTTTTTTTCTTTTCTCACACTGCATCAGTCTGGACGGAGCTGTGAGATCAAACACTCCACTGAATCCTGCCCAAACACAACGGGTGTAAAATGGCTTTTCTGGTTTTGCATAAGCATGCAGAGCGGGATGAAGAGATTACATTAATCCGCCTCTGATCCACACCAATCATAACATGTGTGTGTGGAAGTAACCTGATGTCCCTCAGAGCCGAAAGTCTGCAGGCTTCAGGTGCTTCCACCAGCCGTACACACACAGCCCAGCGTGAAACCACACACACACACCCAGATCCTCCTGGGTCTCGTTCTTTACTGTTATAGAGGCTGCAGAGTCCGGACGCTTTGCTCTGCGACCTTTCAGCAGATGTGCTTCCCTGCAGCCAGACCACCTGGCCTCCTGTCACTTTTCCTCCAACCGCTACACCCGTCGGCCCTAAACGATCTCCCCATGCACCCAAAACACCAAATGAGGAATACGGGATTGTTACGGCGTCATCGTTTCATAGTTCAATGATTTTTCGGAATAACGTTTACATTTGCCAAAACTCTTTTTAATCCGTAGCCGTAGATAAGGCACTCTGTTTGGTCGGTGGTAAGAGACGGATATCCTAAGGTCCTAGGTCTCAACCCTGAAGGTCAGGACATTGTAGAAGCTTGTAATGGACTGGGCACCATACATGCTGGACGTAGCAGGTTCTTAGTAAGATCAAGCAGACCTTTTAGGTGCTTCCTGCCTGCCCTCATCAAGCGTCCCGGCCCGTATTTCTGCACCGGACTCTCAGGGGCCACCACTTAACTGATGGAGCGAGGTCTTCACCTTGCCAGAGGCTGTGCTAGCTCAGGGATGGTCCCGGTTCAGAAGGACCTCAACGCTTTGACCCTTTGCCAAGAACAATGGCAAAACCCAAACTACATATTAGGAATTTAGATTTTTTTAATCGTATATCCAAAACCGAGCGACTCCTCCGGGTCCTCTGTGGCACATGACTGGGCGAACCAGTCCGCCGATCATTTCTCACCTTTCAAGGCGGCCGATAAAGACAGAAACAGACGCGGGGCGAGAAAATAAAAACACGGTGGCACAGATCAATCTGCCGAAGCGTCTTCTTGAATAATAAGGGCTCGTTTCAGACTCCTCGGGGCCGGGGGCGGGGTCGTTAACGTGGCACGGGGCCCCCGGTGCCCCCCGCTGCGTAAATACGGCGGCGGTGATTAACTGAGAGCGGCGACACATGTCGCGGTTCTGTCACGCCATCAATCAGGGCGGCTTGCGAGGCGCGGATGACGGATGAATGCTAACAAGACGAATGCTCACATCTCATCTGGCCTTTATCTCAGACACTTCCCTCATGAGTCTCCGCCTGCTGATGATCGTTTGTTCCAGATTATGACAGAGCGCGAGGTCAGCGAGGAGTGTAACCCCCGAACCGAGGACAGGTATCTGTAAAAGAGGAGAAGGGTCGCACAAAGAAAGTCACAATTACAGAGACAGGTGGTTTAGTAATGAGGTCAAAGTCAAAGTCAAATTTATTTCTATAGTGCTTTTTTCTATAAGGGAGCATCGTCTACAAAAAGCAGCTGTACAATATTATAATACAGTCCATTCCTGTTAATGGGACCACATCGGGATAGGATAGTTTTGGTCCTAATAACCGGCTGGTCCGATTAAACGAACATGCCCCATGTTAGAAGACGGGACGTGCTATGTAACATATTA